>JBBGZY010003630.1:0-39049 GCA_037952925.1 Lithobates clamitans
CTCGGCAGGTTACAAAAATTGTTCTGGCAAAAATGCTGCGTACAAAGACTCCCCTACATAGAATATATATAGGATCCGTCCCGGGACCACATTCAGGATCTGGTGCTGTACATATCCACATCTTCCGGATTGGACTGTCCGTGATCTGTCAGGCCTGGGGGAGCTACAAATACAGATTGCTTCATCACTGCTGCTGAAAAAGAGAGAGAAGACCAGCAGTCATGTGACTGGAGTATGGGTATTAGAGGACACTTTAGTTTTGCCTCTGTGCCCCCCCCCCATGCAGTGTCCTCTGTCCCCTTCACCCCCCAATGCAGTGTCCTCTGTCCCCTTCACCCCCCCAATGCAGTGTCCTCTGTCCCCTTCACCCCCCAATGCAGTGTCCTCTTTCCCCTTCACCCCCCAATGCAGTGTCCTCTTTCCCCTTCACCCCCCAATGCAGTGTCCTCTGTCCCCTTCACCCCCCAATGCAGTGTCCTCTTTCCCCTTCACCCCCCAATGCAGTGTCCTCTTTCCCCTTCACCCCCCAATGCAGTGTCCTCTGTCCCCTTCACCCCCCAATGCAGTGTCCTCTGTCCCCTTCACCCCCCCAATGCAGTGTCCTCTGTGCCCCCCCATGCAGTGTCCTCTTTCCCCTTCACCCCCCAATGCAGTGTCCTCTTTCCCCTTCACCCCCCAATGCAGTGTCCTCTTTCCCCTTCACCCCCCAATGCAGTGTCCTCTTTCCCCTTCACCCCCCAATGCAGTGTCCTCTGTCCCCTTCACCCCCCAATGCAGTGTCCTCTTTCCCCTTCACCCCCCAATGCAGTGTCCTCTTTCCCCTTCACCCCCCAATGCAGTGTCCTCTGTCCCCTTCACCCCCCAATGCAGTGTCCTCTGTCCCCTTCACCCCCCCAATGCAGTGTCCTCTGTGCCCCCCCATGCAGTGTCCTCTTTCCCCTTCACCCCCCAATGCAGTGTCCTCTTTCCCCTTCACCCCCCAATGCAGTGTCCTCTGTCCCCTTCACCCCCCAATGCAGTGTCCTCTTTCCCCTTCACCCCCCAATGCAGTGTCCTCTTTCCCCTTCACCCCCCAATGCAGTGTCCTCTTTCCCCTTCACCCCCCAATGCAGTGTCCTCTGTCCCCTTCACCCCCCAATGCAGTGTCCTCTGTCCCCTTCACCCCCCAATGCAGTGTCCTCTGTCCCCTTCACCCCCCCAATGCAGTGTCCTCTGTGCCCCTCCCCCCCATGCAGTGTCCTCTTTCCCCTTCACCCCCCAATGCAGTGTCCTCTTTCCCCTTCACCCCCCAATGCAGTGTCCTCTGTCCCCTTCACCCCCCAATGCAGTGTCCTCTTTCCCCTTCACCCCCCAATGCAGTGTCCTCTGTGCCCTTCACCCCCCAATGCAGTGTCCTCTTTCCCCTTCACCCCCCAATGCAGTGTCCTCTGTCCCCTTCACCCCCCAATGCAGTGTCCTCTTTCCCCTTCACCCTCCAATGCAGTGTCCTCTGTGCCCTTCACCCCCCAATGCAGTGTCCTCTTTCCCCTTCACCCCCCAATGCAGTGTCCTCTTTCCCCTTCACCCCCCAATGCAGTGTCCTCTGTCCCCTTCACCCCCCAATGCAGTGTCCTCTGTCCCCTTCACCCCCCAATGCAGTGTCCTCTGTCCCCTTCACCCCCCCAATGCAGTGTCCTCTGTGCCCCCCCCCCCCCATGCAGTGTCCTCTTTCCCCTTCACCCCCCAATGCAGTGTCCTCTTTCCCCTTCACCCCCCAATGCAGTGTCCTCTGTCCCCTTCACCCCCCAATGCAGTGTCCTCTTTCCCCTTCACCCCCCAATGCAGTGTCCTCTGTCCCCTTCACCCCCCAATGCAGTGTCCTCTTTCCCCTTCACCCCCCAATGCAGTGTCCTCTGTCCCCTTCACCCCCAATGCAGTGTCCTCTGTCCCCTTCACCCCCCAATGCAGTGTCCTCTGTCCCCTTCACCCCCCCAATGCAGTGTCCTCTGTGCCCCCCCCATGCAGTGTCCTCTTTCCCCTTCACCCCCCAATGCAGTGTCCTCTTTCCCCTTCACCCCCCAATGCAGTGTCCTCTGTCCCCTTCACCCCCCCAATGCAGTGTCCTCTTTCCCCTTCACCCCCCAATGCAGTGTCCTCTTTCCCCTTCACCCCCCAATGCAGTGTCCTCTGTCCCCTTCACCCCCCAATGCAGTGTCCTCTGTCCCCTTCACCCCCCAATGCAGTGTCCTCTGTCCCCTTCACCCCCCAATGCAGTGTCCTCTGTCCCCTTCACCCCCCCAATGCAGTGTCCTCTGTGCCCCCCCCCCATGCAGTGTCCTCTTTCCCCTTCACCCCCCAATGCAGTGTCCTCTTTCCCCTTCACCCCCCAATGCAGTGTCCTCTGTCCCCTTCACCCCCCAATGCAGTGTCCTCTTTCCCCTTCACCCCCCAATGCAGTGTCCTCTGTGCCCTTCACCCCCCAATGCAGTGTCCTCTTTCCCCTTCACCCCCCAATGCAGTGTCCTCTGTCCCCTTCACCCCCCAATGCAGTGTCCTCTGCCCCCTTCACCCCCCAATGCAGTGTCCTCTTTCCCCTTCACCCCCCAATGCAGTGTCCTCTGTGCCCTTTACCCCCCCCCCCCTGTAGTGTCACCTGTCCCCTACACACACCCCTCCCTCCCTACTGTAGTGTCCCTAGTGCCCCCCCGTGCAGTGTCCGCTGTCCCCTTTACCCCCCCCCCCCACACTCTATTGTCCTCTGTCCCCTTATGCAATGCCTCCTGTACCCTACACACCTCCCCCTACACACCTCCCTCCCCCACTGTAGTGCACACCCTTGTGGCCCCCATGTCTCCAAGCACACTCGTCTTTACAACCACATTAATAATATTGCATTAACTTTTTTTTCTCCCAGTAAGTAGAACAGGACAATGGATTGGGGGATCAGAGGACAGTGGATTGGGTTGGGGGGAGATCAGAGGACAGTGGATTGGGGGATCAGAGGACAGTGGATTGGGTTGGGGGGAAAATCAGAGGACAGTGGATTGGGTTGGGGGGGGGGGGGGGGGATCAGAGGACAGTGGATTGTGTTGGGGGGGGGGGAAATCAGAGGACAGTGGGTTGGGGGGGGGGGGGAATCAGAGGACAGTGGATTGTGTTGGGGGGGGGGGAAATCAGAGGACAGTGGATTGGGTTGGGGGGATCAGAGGACAGTGGATTGGGTTCGGGGGATCAGAGGACAGTGGATTTAATTGGGGGATCAGAGGACAGTGGATTGGATGATCAGAGGACAGTGGATTGGGTTGGGGGATCAGAGGACAGTGGATTGGATTCGGGGATCAGAGGACAGTGGATTGGGGATCAGAGGACAGTGGATTGGATTCGGGGATCAGAGGACAGTGGATTGGATTCGGGGATCAGAGGACAGTGGATTGGGGGATCAGAGGACAGTGGATTCGATTCGGGGGATCAGAGGACAGTGGATTTAATTGGGGGAATCAGAGGACAGTGGATTGAATGATCAGAGGACAGTGGATTGGGTTGGGGGATCAGAGGACAGTGGATTGGATTCGGGGATCAGAGGACAGTGGATTGGGGATCAGAGGACAGTGGATTGGATTGAGGGATCAGAGGACAGTGGATTGGGTTGGGGGGGGATCAGAGACAGTGGATTGGGGGATCAGAGGACAGTGGATTGGGGGATCAGAGGACAGTGGATTGGGGGATCAGAGGACAGTGGATTGGGTTCGGGGATCAGAGGTCAGTGGATTGGGTTGGGGGATCAGAGGTCAGTGGATTGGGTTGGGGATCAGAGGACAGTGGATTGGGTTGGGGGATCAGAGGACAGTGGATTGGGTTCGGGGGGGGGATCAGAGGACAGTAGATTGGGTTGGGGGGGGGATCAGAGGACAGTGGATTGGATTCAGGGATCAGAGGACAGTGGATTGGATTGGGGGGGTCAGAGGACAGTGGATTGGGTTGGGGGATCAGAGGTCAGTGGGTTGGGGGATCAGAGGTCAGTGGGTTGGGGGATCAGAGGTCAGTGGATTGGGTTGGGTTGGGGGATCAGAGGACAGTGGATTGGGTTGGGGGATCAGAGGACAGTGGATTGGGTTGGGGGGATCAGAGGACAGTGGATTGGGTTGGGGGGATCAGAGGACAGTGGATTGGGTTGGGGGGGGGATCAGAGGACAGTGGATTGGGGGATCAGAGGACAGTGGATTGGGGGATCAGAGGACAGTGGATTGGGGGATCAGAGGACAGTGGATTGGGGATCAGAGGACAGTGGATTGGGTTGGGGGGGGGGGAAATCAGAGGACAGTGGATTGGGTTGGGGGATCAGAGGACAGTGGATTGGATTGGGGGGGGGGGGGGGATCAGAGGACAGTGGATTGGATTGGGGGATCAGAGACAGTGGATTGGGTTGGGGGGATCAGAGGACAGTGGATTGGGTTGGGGGGATCAGAGGACAGTGGATTGGGTTGGGGGATCAGAGGACAGTGGATTGGATTGGGGGGGGGGGGATCAGAGGACAGTGGATTGGGTTGGGGGGATCAGAGGACAGTGGATTGGGTTGGGGGGATCAGAGGACAGTGGATTGGGTTGGGGGGATCAGAGGGACAGTGGATTGGGTTGGGGATCAGAGGACAGTGGATTGGGTTGGGGGATCAGAGGACAGTGGATTGGGGGATCAGAGGACAGTGGATTGGGGGATCAGAGGACAGTGGATTGGGGGATCAGAGGACAGTGGATTGGATTGGGGGATCAGAGGACAGTGGATTGGGGGATCAGAGGACAGTGGATTGGGTTGGGGATCAGAGGACAGTGGATTGGGGGATCAGAGGACAGTGGATTGGATTGGGGGATCAGAGGACAGTGAATTGGGTTGGGGATCAGAGGACAGTGGATTGGGTTGGGGGATCAGAGGACAGTGGATTGGGGGGATCAGAGGACAGTGGATTGGGTTGGGGGATCAGAGGACAGTGGATTGGGTTCGGGGGATCAGAGGACAGTGGATTGGGTTGGGGGATCAGAGGACAGTGGATTGGGTTGGGGGATCAGAGGACAGTGGATTGGGTTGGGGGGATCAGAGGACAGTGGATTGGGTTGGGGGGATCAGAGGACAGTGGATTGGGTTGGGGGGGATCAGAGGACAGTGGATTGGGTTGGGGGGGATCAGAGGACAGTGGATTGGGTTGGGGGGGATCAGAGGACAGTGGATTGGGTTGGGGGGATCAGAGGACAGTGGATTGGGGGATCAGAGGACAGTGGATTGGGTTGGGGGATCAGAGGACAGTGGATTGGGTTGGGGGATCAGAGGACAGTGGATTGAGTTGGGGGATCAGAGGACAGTGGATTGGGTTGGGGGATCAGAGGACAGTGGATTGAGTTGGGGGATCAGAGGACAGTGGATTGGGTTGGGGGATCAGAGGACAGTGGATTGGGTTGGGGGATCAGAGGACAGTGGATTGGGTTGGGGGATCAGAGGACAGTGGATTGGGTTGGGGGGGGATCAGAGGACAGTGGATTGGGTTGGGGGGGATCAGAGGACAGTGGATTGGGTTGGGGGGGGATCAGAGGACAGTGGATTGGGTTGGGGGGGGGGATCAGAGGACAGTGGATTGGGTTGGGGGATCAGAGGACAGTGGATTGGGTTGGGGGATCAGAGGACAGTGGATTGGGTTGGGGATCAGAGGTCAGTGGATTGGGTTGGGGGATCAGAGGTCAGTGGATTGGGTTGGGGGGGGGGGGGGGAATCAGAGGACAGTGGATTGGGTTGGGGGATCAGAGGACAGTGGATTGGGTTGGGGGATCAGAGGACAGTGGATTGGGTTGGGGGGGGGGGGGGGAATCAGAGGACAGTGGATTGGGGGATCAGAGGACAGTGGATTGGGTTGGGGGGGGGGGGGGGGAATCAGAGGACAGTGGATTGGGGGATCAGAGGACAGTGGATTGGGTTGGGGGATCAGAGGACAGTGGATTGGGGGATCAGAGGACAGTGGATTGGGTTGGGGGATCAGAGGACAGTGGATTGGGTTGGGGGATCAGATAACAGTGGATTGGGTTGGGGGATTAGAGGACAGTGGATTGGGGGATCAGAGGACAGTGGATTGGGTTGGGGGGATCAGAGGACAGTGGATTGGGTTGGGGGGAATCGATGAGAACATTTTATTCCGTAACAAATCCGGGAATCACTAATCGGCGGTGGGAATTGGCCAATCACGGCTCTTCTCTGCACATCATAAATAGCAGAAACAGACGCCGGGGGAAACCTTCACATCTACCCAACACATAAAAGCCTCGAGATCCCTTTTTATTAATGACCCCGACACACGGATTACCTGGGGGGGGGGGGACACTAGAAAACCCCTTTATTAATGACCCCCGGCATACAGATTATCTAGGGGGGACACTAGGGATCCCTTTTATTAATGACCCACCCGGCACACGGATTACCTGGGGGGGACACTAGAGATCCCTTTTAATAATGATCCCCCCCGGCACACGGATTACCTGGGGGGGGGGGGGGGGGAATCAGAGGACAGTGGATTGGATTCAGGGATCAGAGGACAGTGGATTGGATTGGGGGGGGTCAGAGGACAGTGGATTGGGTTGGGGGATCAGAGGTCAGTGGGTTGGGGGATCAGAGGTCAGTGGTTGGGGGATCAGAGGTCAGTGGATTGGGTTGGGTTGGGGGATCAGAGGACAGTGGGATTGAGTTGGGGGATCAGAGGACAGTGGATTGGGTTGGGGGATCAGAGGACAGTGGATTGGGTTGGGGGATCAGAGGACAGTGGATTGGGTTGGGGATCAGAGGACAGTGGATTGGGTTGGGTTGGGGGATCAGAGGACAGTGGATTGGGTTGGGTTGGGGGATCAGAGGACAGTGGATTGGGTTGGGGGGGATCAGAGGACAGTGGATTGGGTTGGGGGGATCAGAGGACAGTGGATTGGGTTGGGGGGGGGATCAGAGGACAGTTGGATGGGGGATCAGAGGACAGTGGATTGGGGGATCAGAGGACAGTGGATTGGGGGATCAGAGGACAGTGGATTGGGTTGGGGGGGGGGGGAAATCAGAGGACAGTGGATTGGGTGGGGGATCAGAGGACAGTGGATTGGATTGGGGGGGGGGGGGGATCAGAGGACAGTGGATTGGATTGGGGGATCAGAGGACAGTGGATTGGGTTGGGGGGATCAGAGGACAGTGGATTGGGTTGGGGGATCAGAGGACAGTGGATTGGGTTGGGGGATCAGAGGACAGTGGATTGGGGGATCAGAGGACAGTGGATTGGGGGATCAGAGGACAGTGGATTGGATTGGGGGATCAGAGGACAGTGGATTGGGGGATCAGAGGACAGTGGATTGGGTTGGGGGATCAGAGGACAGTGGATTGGGGGATCAGAGGACAGTGGATTTGATTGGGGGATCAGAGGACAGTGAATTGGGTTGGGGATCAGAGGACAGTGGATTGGGTTGGGGGATCAGAGGACAGTGGATTGGGTTGGGGGGGATCAGAGGACAGTGGATTGGGTTGGGGGGATCAGAGGACAGTGGATTGGGTTGGGGGGGATCAGAGGACAGTGGATTGGGTTGGGGGGGATCAGAGGACAGTGGATTGGGTTGGGGGGGATCAGAGGACAGTGGATTGGGTTGGGGGGATCAGAGGACAGTGGATTGGGGGATCAGAGGACAGTGGATTGGGTTGGGGGGATCAGAGGACAGTGGATTGGGTTGGGGGAATCAGAGGACAGTGGATTGGGGGATCAGAGGACAGTGGATTGGGTTGGGGGATCAGAGGACAGTGGATTGAGTTGGGGGATCAGAGGACAGTGGATTGGGTTGGGGGATCAGAGGACAGTGGATTGGGTTGGGGATCAGAGGACAGTGGATTGGGTTGGGGGATCAGAGGACAGTGGATTGGGTTGGGGGGGGATCAGAGGACAGTGGATTGGGTTGGGGGATCAGAGGACAGTGGATTGGGTTGGGGGGGGATCAGAGGACAGTGGATTGGGTTGGGGGGGGATCAGAGGACAGTGGATTGGGTTGGGGGGGGATCAGAGGACAGTGGATTGGGTTGGGGGGGGGATCAGAGGACAGTGGATTGGGTTGGGGGGGGGGATCAGAGGACAGTGGATTGGGTTGGGGGATCAGAGGTCAGTGGATTGGGTTCGGGGGAATCGATGAGAACATTTTATTCCGTAACAATTCCCGGGAATCACTAATCGGCGGTGGGAATTGGCCAATCACGGCTCTTCTCTGCACATCATAAATAGCAGAAACAGACGCCGGGGAAACCTTCACATCTACCCAACACATAAAAGCCTCGAGATCCCTTTTATTAATGACCCCGACACACGGATTACCTGGGGGGGGGGGGGACACTAGAGATCCCTTTTATTAATGACCCCCGGCACACGGATTACCGGGGGGGGGGGGGGGACACTAGAAAACCCCTTTATTAATGAACCCCGGCATACAGATTATCTAGGGGGGACACTAGGGATCCCTTTTATTAATGACCCACCCGGCACACGGATTACCTGGGGGGACACTAGAGATCCCTTTTAATAATGATCCCCCCGGCACACGGATTACCTGGGGGGGGGGGGGGGACAACACTAGAGATCCCTTTTATTAATGACCCCTGGCACAGCGATTACCTGGGGGGGGGGGGACACTAGGGACCCCATTTATTAATGACCCCCGACACATGGATTACCTGGGGGACACTCGCGGTGCTGCCCTCTTGTGTAGGTTCAGGAGAGGCAGGAGGTTCTGCATGCTCTGCTCTGATTGGTTCCTCTGTTGTGCTCGCCGTCTCGCTGGTCGTCTCTTCTCTCGGAGGTTTCTGATAACAGAATATTAAAGATTTATTTCTAAAGGAGCAACTGCATGCAAAGAGTAAAAACCGATCGCTATTCCTGCCCAAGAAACAATGTAACAAAATGCGGACACTTCTGATTTCTAATTCTAAACCAATCAATTCCAGGCGGTGATCACATGACTTTCTGGGCTGATCTGATTTGGTGCAACAAATCCAAAAAAAAACGAAGCAGATAAGATGAAGTCGTTTATTTTGCTAAACTTTATAAATAAAAGTAACAAAATAAAAATAAATAAAAATAAAATCTTCCAGTGTAATGACAATGTTGCCGATTTCTCAGTGTGCAGGCGCCACCTAGTGGATTTCATTCTCCTAGCAGCTTGAAATATATCATTGCCTGTGTTACTCACTCTGTCCTCGCTACCACAGGACCACTATACAGGCCTATGGTGAAAAATGAACAAATAAAAGAAAAAAAAAAAAAAAAGACACCCTAGGTCATGATATGCAAATAAATAAAGAACATGGTGGTAAGTACACACAGATGATTCTAAGTACAGCATAGCAGGACAGCACCAGCAACCTACATCAAGTAATAGGGCATCATGGGAAAGACTGTCTGCTATTGCGGGATAGCGTCCCCGCCCTCTGCCTGGGATTGGAGAATAGTGTCCCCGCCCTCTGCCTGGGATTGGAGAATAGTGTCCCCTCCCTCTGCCTGGGATTGGAGAATAGTGTCCCCGCCCTCTGCCTGGGATTGGAGAATAGTGTCCCCGCCCTCCGCCTGGGATTGGAGAATTTGTGTCCCCGCCCTCCGCCTGGGGATTGGAGAATAGTGTCCCCGCCCTCCGCCTGGGATTGGAGAATAGTGTCCCCGCCCTCCGCCTGGGATTGGAGAATAGTGTCCCCGCCCTCTGTCTGCTATTACGGATAGTGTCCCCACCCTCTGCCTGGGATTGGAGAATAGTGTCCCCACCCTCTGCCTGGGATTGGAGAATAGGGTCCCTGCACTCCTCCTGGGTAAATTTTACAGCACAGTGACACGTACCTCCTTATTGTCTGCCGGCGTTGAGTTGCTTTCCACCTTCTGAGGCCCCGCCTTCCATAATGAGCTCACAGAGTCATACGTCCAATGGCCGGGCATTATACAACTTTTTACCTGTTACCTGAGATGGGAAATATCCCCCCCAAAAAATAAATTAAAAAAAAAATTAATATCAAAACTGGAATTCAGAATCCTTCAAATACTGATTTATCTGAAGAAAATGCTGCGACTTCTAAAAATACTTTTCATAAATCAACCAAATATCAACCAAAACATTTACACAGAAGGTTTTATTACACGGAAGATTCTCAGATTGGTGGGGTGATCTCAGTTTACACCCCAAATAGGATCAATTATCATCTCCTCGTCTCAACCCACCAACCTACCAATAGGTTATCAGTTCTATAGACAGACTGAGAATTCATTCTTGTAGGGTATTATATCAAATATCAGGGATGAGAAGAACATATGGTGGGAAGACATAGCATGGAACCCTACACGTTTCTTTGTGAATGGAGAACATTGAGGAGATGGACACCGGGTGACTGGTGAATGGAGACCATTGAGGAGATGATGGACAGCGGGTGACAGGTGAATGGAGAACATTGAGGAGATGAGCAGCGGGTGACTGGTGAATGGAGAACACTAAGGAGATGATGGACAGCGGGTGACTGGTGAATGGAGAACATTGAGGATATGCTGGGCAGTGGGGGGTCTGATGAATGGAGAACATTGAGGAGATGATGGACAGTGGGTGACTGGTGAATGGAGAACATTGAGGAGATGGTGGGCAGTGGGGGGTCTGATGAATGGAGAACATTGAGGAGATGGTGGACAGCGGGTGACTGGTGAATGGAGACCATTGAGGAGATGATGGACAGCGGGTGACTGTTGAATGGAGACCATTGAGGAGATGATGGACAGCGGGTGACTGTTGAATGGAGACCATTGAGGAGATGATGGACAGCGGGTAACTGGTGAATGGAGACCATTGAGGAGATGATGGGCAGCGGGTGACTGGTGAATGGAGACCATTGAGGAGATGATGGACAGCGGGTGACTGGTGAATGGAGAACATTGAGGAGATGATGGGCAGCGGGTGACTGGTGAATGGAGAACATTGAGATGATGGACAGCGGGTGACTGGTGAATGGAGAACATTGAGGAGATGATGGACAGCGGGTGACTGGTGAATGGAGAACATTGAGGAGATGATGGACAGCGGGTGACTGGTGAATGGAGAACATTGAGGATATGCTGGGCAGTGGGGGGTCTCATGAATGGAGAACATTGAGGAGATGATGGACAGTGGGTGACTGGTGAATGGAGAACATTGAGGAGATGATGGACAGCGGGTGTCTGGTGAATGGAGAACATTGAGGAGATGATGGACAGCGGGTGACTGGTGAATGGAGAACATTGAGGAGATGATGGACAGCGGGTGACTGGTGAATGGAGAACATTGAGGAGATGATGGACAGCGGGTGACTGGTGAATGGAGAACATTCAGGAGATGATGGACAGCGGGTGACTGGTGAATGGAGAACATTGAGGAGATGATGGGCAGCGGGTGACTGGTGAATGGAGAACATTGAGATGATGGACAGCGGGTGACTGGTGAATGGAGAACATTGAGGAGATGATGGACAGCGGGTGACTGGTGAATGGAGAACATTGAGGAGATGATGGACAGCGGGTGACTGGTGAATGGAGAACATTGAGGATATGCTGGGCAGTGGGGGGTCTCATGAATGGAGAACATTGAGGAGATGATGGACAGTGGGTGACTGGTGAATGGAGAACATTGAGGAGATGGTTGACAGCGGGTGACTGGTGAATATTGAGGAGATGATGGACAGCGGGTGACTGGTGAATATTGAGGAGATGATGGACAGCGGGTGAATGGGGAACATTGAGGAGATGATGGACAGCGGGTGACTGATGAATGGAGACCACTGAGGAGATGGACAGCGGGTGACTGGTGAATGGAGACCATTGAGGAGATGGACAGCGGGTGACTGGTGAATGGAGACCATTGAGGAGATGATGGACAGCGGGTGACTGGTGAATGGGGAACATTGAGGAGATGGACAGCGGGTGACTGTTGAATGGGGAACATTGAGGAGATGATGGACAGCGGGTGACTGGTGAATGGAGAACATTGAGATGATGGACAGCGGGTGACTGGTGAATGGAGAACATTGAGATGATGGACAGCGGGTGACTGGTGAATGGAGAACATTGAGATGATGGACAGCGGGTGACTGGTGAATGGAGAACATTGAGGAGATGGTGGGCAGTGGGGGGTCTGATCAATGGAGAACATTGAGGAGATGGTGGGCAGTGGGGGGTCTGGTGAATGGAGAACATTGAGGAGATGGTGGGCAGTGGGGGGTCTGATGAATGGAGAACATTGAGGAGATGGTGGGCAGTGGGGGGTCTGATCAATGGAGAACATTGAGGAGATGGTGGGCAGTGGGGGGTCTGGTGAATGGAGAACATTGAGGAGATGGTGGGCAGTGGGGGGTCTGATGAATGGAGAACATTGAGGAGATGATGGGCAGCGGGTGACTGGTGAATGGAGAACATTCAGGAGATGGTGGGCAGTGGGGGGTCTGATGAATGGAGAACATTGAGGAGATGGTGGGCAGTGGGGGGTCTGGTGAATGGAGAACATTGAGGAGATGGTGGGTAGTGGGGGGTCTGATGAATGGAGAACATTGAGGAGATGGTGGGCAGTGGGGGGTCTGATGAATGGAGAACATTGAGGAGATAATGGACAGTGGGTGACTGGTGAATAGAGAACATTGAGGAGATGATGGACAGCGGGTGACTGGTGAATGGAGAACATTGAGGAGATGGTGGGCAGTGGGGGGTCTGATGAATGGAGAGCATTGAGGAGATGGTGGGCAGTGGGGGGTCTGATGAATGGAGAACATTGAGGAGATGGTGGGCAGTGGGGGGTCTGGTGAATGGAGAACATTGAGGAGATGATGGACAGAGGGTGACTGGTGAATGGAGAACATTGAGGAGATGGTGGGCAGTGGGGGGTCTGATGAATGGAGAACATTGAGGAGATGGTGGGCAGTGGGGGGTCTGATGAATGGAGAACATTGAGGAGATGGTGGGCAGTGGGGGGTCTGATGAATGGAGAACATTGAGGAGATGATGGGCAGCGGGTGACTGGTGAATGGAGAACATTCAGGAGATGGTGGGCAGTGGGGGGTCTGATGAATGGAGAACATTGAGGAGATGGTGGGCAGTGGGGGGGGTCTGATGAATGGAGAACATTGAGGAGATGATGGGCAGTAGGGGGTCTGATGAATGGAGAACATTGAGGAGATGATGGGCAGCGGGGGGTCTGATGAATGGAGAACATTTAGGAGATGGTGGGCAGCGGGGGTCTGATGAATGGAGAACATTGAGGAGATGGTGGGCAGTGGGGGGGTCTGATGAATGGAGAACATTGAGGAGATGGTGGGCAGTGGGGGGTCTGATGAATGGAGAACATTGAGGAGATGGTGGGCAGTGGGGGGTCTGATGAATGGAGAACATTGAGGAGATGGTGGGCAGTGGGGGGTCTGATGAATGGAGAACATTGAGGAGATGGTGGGCAGTGGGGGGTCTGATGAATGGAGAACATTCAGGAGATGGTGGGCAGCGGGGGTCTGATGAATGGAGAACATTGAGGAGATGGTGGGCAGTGGGGGGTCTGATGAATGGAGAACATTGAGGAGATGATGGACAGCGGGTGACTGGTGAATGGAGAACATTGAGGAGATGGTGGGCAGTGGGGGGTCTGATGAATGGAGAACATTGAGGAGATGGTGGGCAGTGGGGGGTCTGATGAATGGAGAACATTGAGGAGATGGTGGGCAGTGGGGGGTCTGATGAATGGAGAACATTGAGGAGATGGTGGGCAGTGGGGGGGTCTGATGAATGAAGAACATTGAGGAGATGGTGGGCAGTGGGGGGTCTGATGAATGGATGTCGAACACAATAAGGATTTTACCTTTGCAAAAATGACGGCTTGTGCCGGATAGCAGACGGACGCACCCAATGCTGTCAGACCAACCGGGTACACAACTTTCTTCAGCCGGGATCCTGCACAGAGCACACACAATACTCACAATTATGTCTCAGTGATTCTATATTATATTTATTTTTTTAAAGGAAAAGATCAATTTTTTTTTTTTGCTGTTAAAAGAGGTAAAAAAGGAGAGATTTGGTGTCTTTTTGACCTAGAAATATCATCCTTATTTCAATTACAAGGGATGTTTACGTTCCTTGTAATAAAAACAAAAGTGCACAAAAAGTAAATAAACAAATGAATTAAAAAAAAAAAAAAAAAAAAAAAAAAACCAACAACAAAAAAACAAACAACTTTTTTTTAAGTGCCCCATCCCTCCCTGCTCGCATGCAGAAGTGCCCCATACACATATGTAAACGGTCTTCGCACCGCACATGTGAGGTATCACCGCGATCGTTAGAGTGAGAGCGATAATTCTATCTCTAGATCTCCTCTGTAACTCTAAACTGGTAACCTGTAAAACATTTTTAAAACGTCGCCTATGGAGATCCCTAAGTACCGTAGTTTGTCGCCATTCCACGAGCGGGCGCTATTTTAAAGCGTGACATGTTGGGTATCTATTTACTCGGTGTAACATCATCTTTCACATTATACAAAAAATTTGGGATATCTCTCTCTCTATATATATATATAGTGTGTTTTTTTTTTTTTTTTATTCTTTAAAAGTGTATTATTTTCCCCCAAAAAATTGCATTTAAAAAACAGCTGCACAATTGCTGTGACATAAAAAAAATTGTAACAATCCCCATTTTATTTCCTAGGGTCTCTGCTAAAAAAAAACAAAAAAACAAAAAAAAAAAGTAAAGTTTAGGGGTTGTAAGTAAATTTCTAGCAAAAAAATACCGACTTAAACTTGTACACAAAAACACAAAAAGTGCCATAAAGTGGTTAAAACTGCCATATATATATATATATATATAAATAAACGTTTACATTTGGCGGCGGGACCGATTTGCAGGTGAGCACAGGGGAACGGGGAGGCTTTAAAAATATTTAATTTATTGTAACACTGTACCTTTACCTCCCCCCCCCCCCCCAACTTTATTGCTATTACAAGGGATGAACAACATTCTTTGTGATAACGTGGACCATGACAGGTCCTCTTTATGGGGGGTCTATCAGAACCCAGATCTCTCCTCTGGGCTCCAATGCAACCGATCAGACACAGATCGCTCTGATTGGCTGCTACGGCGGGCAGGAAGTGGATGACTTTTCCATCTGAGGACGTTTCTAAACGTACGGTGGGCAGGAAGTGGATAACCGCATAAAACAAAGTAGGGAGCGCTCACCTCTTCGGGACAGAACCAGGCCGGCCAATCCGCTGATGGTAATGACGCCGACCCGCGGCAGGAACTCGGGGGGCGGGTTCTTCAGGTAGACATAACTGTCTGTATAACAAAACACAATAAATATCCGGCAAATGTTCAGAAAGTGTCACCCCTCCCCCCCCCCCCTCACCTTGTGTGAGCCGAATCGTTTCCACAACTCCATTCCTAACCGCGTCACCGGCGTTCTGAGGAGGAGATTTCACAGCAAATAATATAAAATCGATCATTTCCCCAACATTCACTCATTTCAATTGTTTTCTAGAAATTACTGTAACCCCACCCCCAATCTTCCTGAAAGCAGAGGCCCCGCCCCCAATCTTCCTGAAAGCAGAGGCCCCGCCCCCAATCTTCCTGAAAGCAGAGGCCCCGCCCCCCAATCTTCCTGAAAGCAGAGGCCCCGCCCCCAATCTTCCTGAAAGCAGAGGCCCCGCCCCCAAATCTTCCTGAAAGCAGAGGCCCCGCCCCCCAATCTTCCTGAAAGCAGAGGCCCCGCCCCCCAATCTTCCTGAAAGCAGAGGCCCCGGAGAATAAAATGGTGGGAACTGCAATTTTTTTTTATGTTGCGCAAAACTTGTGAAACATTTTCAGGAAAAAGTACACTAAAATAAATTATAACGCAAATGAACAATATAGGAATAAGTGAAACCCCGCCCCCAACTAAACAATTGGATAAAAAAAGTGAAAAATGAGCAATAATGGAAAATGCCGCCATCTTATCAGTTACATTGTTACCAGATATTTCTAAGAAACACAAAACCACTCCCCCTATAGTGTCCTCAGCCCCCCCCCCCCCGGGACAGGTAGTGTCCTCAGCCCCACCCCTCCCCCCGGGGCAGGTAGTGTCCTCAGCCCCACCCCTCCCCCCGGGGCAGGTAGTGTCCTCAGCCCCACCCCTCCCCCCGGGGCAGGTAGTGTCCTCAGCCCCACCCCTCCCCCCGGGGCAGGTAGTGTCCTCAGCCCCACCCCCCCGGGACAGGTAGTGTCCTCAGCCCCACCCCTCCCCCCGGGGCAGGTAGTGTCCTCAGCCCCACCCCTCCCCCCGGGGCAGGTAGTGTCCTCAGCCCCCCCCCTCCCCGGGACAGGTAGTGTCCTCAGCCCCCACCCCCCCCGGGACAGGTAGTGTCCTCAGCCCCACCCCCCCCCCCCGGGACAGGTAGTGTCCTCAGCCCCCCCCCCCCCCCCCCGGGACAGGTAGTGTCCTCAGCCCCCCCCCCCCCCGGGACAGGTAGTGTCCTCAGCCCCCACCCCCCCGGGACAGGTAGTGTCCTCAGCCCCACCCCCCCGGGACAGGAAGTGTCCTCAGCCCCACCCCCCCGGGACAGGAAGTGTCCTCAGCCCCACCCCCCCGGGACAGGAAGTGTTCTCACCCGGGACAGGAAGTGTTCTCACCCCCCCCCCCCCGGGACAGGAAGTGTTCTCACCCCCCCCCGGGGACAGGAAGTGTTCTCACCCCCCCCCGGGGACAGGAAGTGTTCTCCCCCCCCCCCCCCCGGGACAGGAAGTGTTCTCCCCCCCCCCCCCCCCGGGGACAGGAAGTGTTCTCCCCCCCCCCCGGGGACAGGAAGTGTTCTCCCCCCCCCCCGGGGACAGGAAGTGTTCTCACCCCCCCCCCGGTTCTCACCCCCCGACAGGAAGTGTGTTACAGTAAAAGGCCTCATGGCAGTGTCGGGCCAATGGTGGAAAAGTCCAATTCAATATAAAAAATAAATTTGATATGGAGGTGGTTTAAAACAACCAACGCGTTTCAGCGGCTCTCCTCCTCCTCCATCAGGGACAGAACTACAGGAGGGGATGTGGAGTCTCTGCACTTACCTTACCCCATATCAGAATGGGGGACAATGTGGAGCGCACCGCAGAGAAGGAGCGCTGCACGCGGCCCGGCTCTTCTTCAATGAATCTGGACTCCCGAGGAGGAGCGGAATACACCGACAACTGCAAGAGAAATATACATCACATCCGTGTGTTACAATGTACAGTCTGATCACTGGGGGGGAGGAGACTGAGGAAATGACTCCTCCTCCTTCTACAAAGTTACAATGTACAGTCTGATCACTAAGGGAGGAGAGACTGAGGAAATGACTCCTCCTCCTTCTACAAAGTTACAATGTACAGTCTGATCACTGGGGGAGGGCAGACTGAGGAAATGACTCCTCCTCCTTCTACAAAGTTACAATGTACAGTCTGATCACTGGGGGAGGGGAGACTGAGGAAATGACTCCTCCTCCTTCTACAAAGTTACAATGTACAGTCTGATCACTGGGGGAGGGCAGACTGAGGAAATGACTCCTCCTCCTTCTACAAAGTTACAATGTACAGTCTGATCACTGGGGGAGGGGAGACTGAGGAAATGACTCCTCCTCCTTCTACAAAGTTACAATGTACAGTCTGATCACTGGGGGAGGGGAGACTGAGGAAATGACTCCTCCTCCTTCTACAAAGTTACACTGTACAGTCTGATCACCGGGGGAGGAGAGACTGAGGAAATGACTCCTCCTCCTTCTAAAGTTACAATGTACAGTCTGATCACCGGGGGAGGAGAGACTGAGGAAATGACTCCTCCCCCTTCTACAAAGTTACAATGTACAGTCTGATCACTGGGGGAGGGGAGACTGAGGAAATGACTCCTCCTCCTTGTACAAAGTTACAATGTACAGTCTGATCACTGGGGGAGGGGAGACTGAGGAAATGACTCCTCCTCCTTCTACAAAGTTACACTGTACAGTCTGATCACTGGGGGAGGGGAGACTGAGGAAATGACTCCTCCCCCTTCTAAAGTTACAATGTACAGTCTGATCACCGGGGGAGGAGAGACTGAGGAAATGACTCCTCCCCCTTCTACAAAGTTACAATGTACAGTCTGATCACTGGGGGAGGGGAGACTGAGGAAATGACTCCTCCTCCTTGTACAAAGTTACAATGTACAGTCTGATCACTGGGGGAGGGGAGACTGAGGAAATGACTCCTCCTCCTCCTAAGTTACAATGTACAGTCTGATCACTGGGGGAGGGCAGACTGAGGAAATGACTCCTCCTCCTTCTACAAAGTTACAATGTACAGTCTGATCACTGGGGGAGGGGAGACTGAGGAAATGACTCCTCCTCCTTCTACAAAGTTACAATGTACAGTCTGATCACTGGGGGAGGGGAGACTGAGGAAATGACTCCTCCTCCTTCTACAAAGTTACACTGTACAGTCTGATCACCGGGGGAGGAGAGACTGAGGAAATGACTCCTCCTCCTTCTAAAGTTACAATGTACAGTCTGATCACCGGGGGAGGAGAGACTGAGGAAATGACTCCTCCCCCTTCTACAAAGTTACAATGTACAGTCTGATCACTGGGGGAGGGGAGACTGAGGAAATGACTCCTCCTCCTTGTACAAAGTTACAATGTACAGTCTGATCACTGGGGGAGGGGAGACTGAGGAAATGACTCCTCCTCCTTCTACAAAGTTACACTGTACAGTCTGATCACTGGGGGAGGGGAGACTGAGGAAATGACTCCTCCCCCTTCTAAAGTTACAATGTACAGTCTGATCACCGGGGGAGGAGAGACTGAGGAAATGACTCCTCCCCCTTCTACAAAGTTACAATGTACAGTCTGATCACTGGGGGAGGGGAGACTGAGGAAATGACTCCTCCTCCTTGTACAAAGTTACAATGTACAGTCTGATCACTGGGGGAGGGGAGACTGAGGAAATGACTCCTCCTCCTCCTAAGTTACAATGTACAGTCTGATCACTGGGGGAGGGGAGACTGAGGAAATGACTCCTCCTCCTTCTACAAAGTTATAATGTACAGTCTGATCACCGGGGGAGGGGAGACTGAGGAAATGACTCCTCCCCCTTCTACAAAGTTATAATGTACAGTCTGATCACCGGGGGAGGGGAGACTGAGGAAATGACTCCTCCCCCTTCTACAAAGTTACAATGTGCAGTCTGATCACTGGGGGAGGAGACTGAGGAAATGACTCCTCCTCCTTCTACAAAGTTATAATGTGCAGTCTGATCACTGGGGGAGGAGACTGAGGAAATGACTCCTCCCTCTTCTACAAGGTTACAATGTACAGTCTGATCACCGGGGGAGGGGAGACTGAGGAAATGACTCCTCCTCCTTCTACAAAGTTACAATGTACAGTCTGATCACTGGGGGAGGGGAGACTGAGGAAATGACTCCTCCTCCTTCTACAAAGTTACAATGTACAGTCTGATCACTGGGGGGAGGAGACTGAGGAAATGACTCCTCCTCCTTCTACAAAGTTACAATGTACAGTCTGATCACTGGGGGAGGAGACTGAGGAAATGACTCCTCCTCCTTCTACAAAGTTACAATGTACAGTCTGATCACTGGGGGAGGAGACTGAGGAAATGACTCCTCCCTCTTCTACAAAGTTACAATGTACAGTCTGATCACTGGGGGAGGAGACTGAGGAAATGACTCCTCCCTCTTCTACAAAGTTACAATGTACGGTCTGATCACCGGGGGAGGGGAGACTGAGGAAATGACTCCTCCCCCTTCTACAAAGTTACAATGTACAGTCTGATCACTGGGGGAGGAGACTGAGGAAATGACTCCTCCTCCTTCTACAAAGTTACAATGTACAGTCTGATCACTGGGGGAGGAGACAGAGGAAATGACTCCTCCTCCTTCTACAAAGTTACAATGTACAGTCTGATCACTGGGGGAGGAGACTGAGGAAATGACTCCTCCTCCTCCTAAGTTACAATGTACAGTCTGATCACTGGGGGAGGGGAAACTGAGGAAATGACTCCTCCTCCTTCTACAAAGTTACAATGTACAGTCTGATCACTAAGGGAGGAGAGACTGAGGAAATGACTCCTCCTCCTTCAAAGTTACAATGTACAATCTGATCACCGGGGGAGGGGAGACTGAGGAAATGACTCCTCCTCCTTCTACAAAGTTACAATGTACAGTCTGATCACTGGGGGAGGAGACAGAGGAAATGACTCCTCCTCCTTCTACAAAGTTACAATGTACAGTCTGATCACTGGGGGAGGAGACTGAGGAAATGACTCCTCCTCCTTCTACAAAGTTACAATGTACAGTCTGATCACTGGGGGAGGAGAGACTGAGGAAATGACTCCTCCTCCTCCTAAGTTACAATGTACAGTCTGATCACTGGGGGAGGGGAGACTGAGGAAATTACTCCTCCCCCTTCTACAAAGTTACAATGTACAGTCTGATCACTGGGGGAGGGGAGACTAAGGAAATGACTCCTCCTCCTTCTACAAAGTTACAATGTACATTCTGATCACTGAGGAGGGGAGACTAACCACTTTAAGACCAGCCTCGTTTTGGATTTTAGGTGTTTACAAGTTTAAAACAGGTTTTTTTGCTAGAAAATTACTTAGAACCCCCAAACATTATATATTGTTTTTTTTCTAACATCCTAGAGAATACAATAGCGGTCATTGCAATACTTTTTTTTGCACCGTATTTGCGCAGCGGTCTTCTAAGCGCACTTTTTTTGGAAAAAATTCACTTTTTTGAAAAAAAAAATAAGACAACAGTAAAGTTAGCCCAATTTTTTTTTATATTGTGAAATATAATGTTACGCCAAGTAAATTGATACCCAACATGTCACGCTTCAAAATTGCGCCCGCTCGTGGAATAGCGTCAAACTTTTACCCTTAAAAATCTCCATAGGCGACGTTTAAAAAATTCTACAGATTGCATGTTTTGCGTTACAGAGGAGGTCTAGGGCTAGAATTATTGCTCTCACTCTACCAGTCGCGGCGATACCTCACATGTGTGGTTTGACTACCGTGTTCATATGCGGGCGCTACTCACGTATGCGTTCGCTTCTGCGTGCGAGCTCGTCGGGACAGGGCGCTTTAAAAATTTTTTTTTTTTTTTTTTTATTATTTATTTTATTTTATTTATTTTTTCACTGTTTTAAAAAAAAAAAAAATTTGGATCACTTTTATTCCTATTACAAGGAATGTAAACATCCCTTGTAATAGAAAAAAGCATGACAGGTCCTCTTAAATATGAGATTTGGGGGTCAAAAAGTCCTCACATCTCATATTTAGACTAAAATGCAAAAAAAAAAAAAAAAAAAAAAAAGTCGTTTAAAAAAATGACATTTAAAAAATTTGTGCCTTTAAGAGAGTGGGCGGAGCCATCGTTATGACGCCGCTCCGGCCGTCACATGGCCTCACTCGTCTCTATACCGAAGCACTGACAGGACCCGATCTCCTCCGCCGTTACCGACGGCTCCGGTAAGCAGCGGAGGGTGCGGGAGAGCGGCGGGAGGGGGGGTGGCACCTCTCCCGCCGCCGATAACGGTGATCTCGCGGCGAACCCGCCGCTGAGACCACCATTATCTTGTAGAGAATCGCTCACTGTAAAGATGGATATCTCGGTTGTGGCAGCAGCTGCTGCCGTTACCGAGATATCCATCTTCAAAAAAATGACGTATATATACAGTGAGCGGGGCTGAAGTGGCTAAGGAAATGACTCCTCCTCCTTCCCGGGGGTAAAGATCTCACCTGGTGAGGACTCAGGGGGGGTCCCTTGGGGTCCCGGTCAGACACGGCGTACAGCCCGTAGGAGGAGAGCACCAGGCCAGCCGGCAACGCCGCCAACTTCAGGATCTGCAGAAGAGACAACATGGAGTGTGAGAGAATAGAGGGGGAGGGGGGAAGAAGGAGGGGGAGGAGCTGTGTAAATAGGGAACCAATCACAGGACGGATCTCCTTCATCCAACCCCTCCCATCCCCCACCACTATTCCCAGCTGTAGTAATGACAGCCAGGATGTGGATGAGGGAAGGCGGAGTCAGGGGATGGGGGATCCAATCAGATTGCTCAGTGAGAGATGAGATTCTCCACCATTCATCTCTGTGTGCAAAACTACCAGAGGAAGTAAAGCTCCACCCCCAGCATGTCAAGACTCCACCCCCCTCTTCATGACTTTCTTCTCATCTAATCACCTGCAGGGTCCAACTAATGACAGAACAAAGACCCTCCCCCTAGGACTCCCAGCTCCTCCCCAAACAGAGTGCCCTTCCCCCTGGGACTCCCAGCTCCTCCCCCAAAGGAGCGCCCCTCCCCCTGGGACTCCCAGCTCCTCCCCCAAAGGAGCGCCCCTCCCCCTGGGACTCCCAGCTCCTCCCCAAACAGAGTGCCCTTCCCCCTGGGACTCCCAGCTCCTCCCCCAAAGGAGCGCCCCTCCCCCTGAGACTCCCAGCTCCTCCCCCAACAGAGCGCCCCTCCCCTGGGACTCCCAGCTCCTCCCCCAACAGAGCGCCCCTCCCCCTGGGACTCCCAGCGCCTCCCCCAACAGAGCGCCCCTCCCCCCTGGGACTCCCAGCGCCTCCCCCAACAGAGCGCCCCTCCCCCTGGGACTCCCAGCGCCTCCCCCAACAGAGCGCCCCTCCCCCTGGGACTCCCAGCGCCTCCCCCAACAGAGCGCCCCTCCCATGGGACTCCCAGCGCCTCCCCCCAACAGAGCGCCCCTCCCCATGGGACTCCCAGCTCCTCCCCCACAGAGCACCCCACCCCCTGGGACTCCCAGCTCCTCCCCCAACAGAGCGCCCCTCCCGATGGGACTCCCAGGTCCTCCCCCAACAGAGGGCCCCTCCCCATGGGACTCCCAGCTCCTCCCCCAAAAGAGATCCCCTCCCTATGGGACTCCCAGCCCCTCCCCTACAGAGTGACCCCACCCCCTGGGACTCCCAGCTCCACCCACAACAGTACGCCGCCCCCTGGGACTCCCAGCTCCTCCCACAACAGAGCGCCCCACCCCCTGGGACTCCAAGCTCCTCCCCCCAGAGCACCCCTCCCCCCTGGGACTCCCAGCTCCTCCCCCCAAGAGCACCCCTCCCCCTGGGACTCCCAGCTCCTCCCCCAAAAGAGCAACCCCACCCACAGGGACTCTCAGCTCCTCTCCCAACAGAGCGACCCCACCCCCTGGGACTCCCAGCTCCACCCACAACAGTGTGCTGCCCCCTGGGACTCCCAGCTACTCCCCCGGAATCACCCTTCATTGGTGCCCCACCCACCAGGGAAGCGCTCCTCCCCCTCGTGTCGGCAGGACAGATCAGATGTCACACACCGACCTCCTCCCGGGGGAGACTGTGGTGTGGGGGAGGACCGGACTGTGGGGGAGGGGAGGGGGGAGGAGCGGACTTTGTACTCTGAGGGGACTTCTCGGTCTTCTCTCACCTTGGCCACCATGACAGCTCCGCCCTCCGACCACTTCCGGTCATGTGATCACAGTGAGGGGTCACCATGGAACTTTAAGCCAATCCCGCTGCGGAGGGCGGAGCTCAGCAGATCGTTTCTTTGGTGACATTGGACGAAATTCGGGGGCGTGTCTATTCTCCTCCGGGATGGACATAGATTGGGTGAGTCCCGCCCACTGCCCTGTACACGTGACTGCGAACAGCATGGTGGGAAGTGAGAGGTGAGCGGCGGTGTGTCACCATGGTAACCGGGCAATGTGCATTAGGGGTCACTATGGTAACCGAGCAGTTCCTAATCCAACTACCTAGAGGGTCCTACTAATGACAGGAAACTGCCCCTCCCCCAGCCTTCCGAGCACCCCTCACTTCAACCCCACCCAGCGGGAGAGCATCTCTCATACAAGACACCAAGCCCCGCCCACCACTGTAGTACCCCTCACCCCATCTCCCACAGGAGCACCCCTCACCCCAGACCCATCACCCACAGGAGAGCACCCCTCACCCCAGACCCATCCCCCACAGGAGCACCCCTCACCCCAGACCCATCTCCCACAGGAGCACCCCTCACCCCAGACCCATCCCCCACAGGAGCACCCCTCACCCCAGACCCATCCCCCAGGAGAGCACCCCTCACCCCAGACCCATCTCCCACAGGAGCACCCCTCACCCCAGACCCATCCCCCACAGGAGCACCCCTCACCCCAGACCCATCCCACAGGAGCACCCCTCACCCCAGACCCATCCCACAGGAGAGCACCCCTCACCCCAGACCCATCCCCCAGGAGAGCACCCCTCACCCCAGACCCATCTCCCACAGGAGCACCCCTCACCCCAGACCCATCTCCCAGGAGAGCACCCCTCACCCCAGACCCATCCCACAGGAGAGCACCCCTCACCCCAGACCCATCCCCCAGGAGAGCACCCCTCACCCCAGACCCATCCCCCACAGGAGCACCCCTCACCCCAGACCCATCCCACAGGAGAGCACCCCTCACCCCAGACCCATCCCACAGGAGAGCACCCCTCACCCCAGACCCATCCCCCAGGAGAGCACCCCTCACCCCAGACCCATCCCCCACAGGAGAGCACCCCTCACCCCAGACCCATCCCCCAGGAGAGCACCCCTCACCCCAGACCCATCTCCCACAGGAGCACCCCTCACCCCAGACCCATCCCACACAGGAGAGCACCCCTCACCCCAGACCCATCCCCCACAGGAGAGCACCCCTCACCCCAGACCCATCCCCCACAGGAGAGCACCCCTCACCCCAGACCCATCCCCCACAGGAGAGCACCCCTCACCCCAGACCCATCCCACAGGAGCACCCCTCACCCCAGACCCATCCCCCACAGGAGAGCACCCCTCACCCCAGACCCATCCCCCACAGGAGCACCCCTCACCCCAGACCCATCCCCCACAGGAGAGCACCCCTCACCCCAGACCCATCCCCCAGGAGAGCACCCCTCACCCCAGACCCATCCCCCACAGGAGAGCACCCCTCACCCCAGACCCATCCCCCACAGGAGAGCACCCCTCACCCCAGACCCATCCCCCACAGGAGAGCACCCCTCACCCCAGACCCATCCCACAGGAGAGCACCCCTCACCCCAGACCCATCCCCCACAGGAGCACCCCTCACCCCAGACCCATCCCCCACAGGAGCACCCCTCACCCCAGACCCATCTCCCAGGAGAGCACCCCTCACCCCAGACCCATCCCCCACAGGAGCACCCCTCACCCCAGACCCATCCCCCACAGGAGAGCACCCCTCACCCCCGACCCATCCCCCACAGGAGAGCACCCCTCACCCCAGACCCATCCCCCACAGGAGCACCCCTCACCCCAGACCCATCCCCCACAGGAGCACCCCTCACCCCAGACCCATCCCACACAGGAGAGCACCCCTCACCCCAGACCCATCTCACAGGAGAGCACCCCTCACCCCAGACCCATCCCCCACAGGAGAGCACCCCTCACCCCAGACCCATCCCCCACAGGAGAGCACCCCTCACCCCAGACCCATCCCACACAGGAGAGCACCCCTCACCCCAGACCCATCCCACAGGAGAGCACCCCTCACCCCAGACCCATCCCCCACAGGAGCACCCCTCACCCCAGACCCATCCCACAGGAGAGCACCCCTCACCCCAGACTCATCCCCCACAGGAGAGCACCCCTCACCCCAGACCCATCCCCCAGGAGAGCACCCCTCACCCCAGACCCATCCCCCACAGGAGAGCACCCCTCACCCCAGACCCATCCCCCACAGGAGCACCCCTCACCCCAGACCCATCCCACAGGAGAGCACCCCTCACCCCAGACCCATCCCCCACAGGAGCACCCCTCACCCCAGACCCATCCCACAGGAGAGCACCCCTCACCCCAGACTCATCCCCCACAGGAGAGCACCCCTCACCCCAGACCCATCCCACAGGAGAGCACCCCTCACCCCAGACCCATCCCACAGGAGAGCACCCCTCACCCCAGACCCATCCCCCACAGGAGAGCACCCCTCACCCCAGACCCATCCCACAGGAGAGCACCCCTCACCCCAGACCCATCCCACAGGAGAGCACCCCTCACCCCAGACCCATCCCCCACAGGAGCACCCCTCACCCCAGACCCATCCCACAGGAGAGCACCCCTCACCCCAGACTCATCCCCCACAGGAGAGCACCCCTCACCCCAGACCCATCCCCCAGGAGAGCACCCCTCACCCCAGACCCATCCCCCACAGGAGAGCACCCCTCACCCCAGACCCATCCCCCACAGGAGCACCCCTCACCCCAGACCCATCCCACAGGAGAGCACCCCTCACCCCAGACTCATCCCCCACAGGAGAGCACCCCTCACCCCAGACCCATCCCCCACAGGAGAGCACCCCTCACCCCAGACCCATCCCCCAGGAGAGCACCCCTCACCCCAGACCCATCCCCCACAGGAGAGCACCCCTCACCCCAGACCCATCCCCCAGGAGAGCACCCCTCACCCCAGACCCATCCCACAGGAGAGCACCCCTCACCCCAGACCCATCCCACAGGAGCACCCCTCACCCCAGACCCATCCCCCACAGGAGCACCCCTCACCCCAGACCCATCCCCCACAGGAGAGCACCCCCTCACCCCAGACCCATCCCCCACAGGAGAGCACCCCTCACCCCAGACCCATCCCACAGGAGAGCACCCCTCACCCCAGACCCATCTCCCACAGGAGCACCCCTCACCCCAGACCCCTCCCCCAGGAGAGCACCCTCACCCCAGACCCATCCCCCACAGGAGAGCACCCCTCACCCCAGACCCATCCCCCACAGGAGAGCACCCCTCACCCCAGACCCATCCCACAGGAGAGCACCCCTCACCCCAGACCCATCCCCCACAGGAGAGCACCCCTCACCCCAGACCCATCCCCCACAGGAGAGCACCCCTCACCCCAGACCCATCCCCCAGGAGAGCACCCCTCACCCCAGACCCATCCCCCAGGAGAGCACCCCTCACCCCAGACCCATCCCCCACAGGAGCACCCCTCACCCCAGACCCATCCCCCAGGAGAGCACCCCTCACCCCAGACCCATCCCCCACAGGAGAGCACCCCTCACCCCAGACCCATCCCCCACAGGAGCACCCCTCACCCCAGACCCATCCAACAGGACAGCACCCCTCACCCCAGACCCATCCAACAGGAGAGCACCCCTCACCCCAGACCCATCCCACAGGAGAGCACCCCTCACCCCAGACCCATCCCCCACAGGAGCACCCCTCACCCCAGACCCATCCCCCACAGGAGAGCACCCCTCACCCCAGACCCATCCCCCACAGGAGAGCACCCCTCACCCCAGACCCATCCCACAGGAGAGCACCCCTCACCCCAGACCCATCCCCCACAGGAGAGCACCCCTCACCCCAGACCCATCCCCCACAGGAGAGCACCCCTCACCCCAGACCCATCCCCCACAGGAGAGCACCCCTCACCCCAGACCCATCCCCCACAGGAGAGCACCCCTCACCCCAGACCCATCCCCCACAGGAGAGCACCCCTCACCCCAGACCCATCCCCCACAGGAGAGCACCCCTCACCCCAGACCCATCCCCCAGGAGAGCACCCCTCACCCCAGACCCATCCCACACAGGAGCACCCCTCACCCCAGACCCATCCCCCACAGGAGCACCCCTCACCCCAGACCCATCCCCCACACCACAGGAGCACCCCTCACCCCAGACCCATCCCCCACAGGAGCACCCCTCACCCCAGACCCATCCCCCCAGGAGAGCACCCCTCACCCCAGACCATCCCCCACAGGAGCACCCCTCACCCCAGACCCAGCCCCCACAGGAGCACCCCTCACCCCAGACCCATCCCGCACTCACCCCAGACATCCCCCAGGAGAGCACCCCTCACCCCAGACCCATCCCCCACAGGAGCACCCCTCACCCCAGACCCATCCCACAGGAGAGCACCCCTCACCCCAGACTCATCCCCCACAGGAGAGCACCCCTCACCCCAGACCCATCCCCCCAGGAGAGCACCCCTCACCCCAGACCCATCCCCACAGGAGAGCACCCCTCACCCCAGACCCATCCCCCAGGAGAGCACCCCTCACCCCAGACCCATCCCCACAGGAGAGCACCCCTCACCCCAGACCCATCCCCACAGGAGCACCCCTCACCCCAGACCCATCCCCCACAGGAGCACCCCTCACCCCAGACCCATCCCCCACAGGAGAGCACCCCTCACCCCAGACCCATCCCCCACAGGAGAGCACCCCTCACCCCAGACCCATCCCCCACAGGAGAGCACCCCTCACCCCAGACCCATCCCCACAGGAGAGCACCCCTCACCCCAGACCCATCCCCCACAGGAGAGCACCCCTCACCCCAGACCCATCCCCCAGGAGAGCACCCCTCACCCCAGACCCATCCCCACAGGAGAGCACCCCTCACCCCAGACCCATCCCCCACAGGAGAGCACCCCTCACCCCAGACCCATCCCCCAGGAGAGCACCCCTCACCCCAGACCCATCCCACAGGAGAGCACCCCTCACCCCAGACCCATCCCACAGGAGAGCACCCTCACCCCAGACCCATCCCCCAGGAGAGCACCCCTCACCCCAGACCCATCCCCCACAGGAGAGCACCCCTCACCCCAGACCCATCCCCCAGGAGAGCACCCCTCACCCCAGACCCATCCCACAGGAGAGCACCCCTCACCCCAGACCCATCCCCACAGGAGCACCCCTCACCCCAGACCCATCCCCCACAGGAGCACCCCTCACCCCAGACCCATCTCCCACAGGAGAGCACCCCTCACCCCAGACCCATCCCCCACAGGAGCACCCCTCACCCCAGACCCATCCCCCACAGGAGAGCACCCCTCACCCCAGACCCATCCCCCACAGGAGAGCACCCCTCACCCCAGACCCATCCCACAGGAGAGCACCCCTCACCCCAGACCCATCCCCCACAGGAGAGCACCCCTCACCCCAGACCCATCCCACAGGAGAGCACCCCTCACCCCAGACCCATCCCCACAGGAGAGCACCCCTCACCCCAGACCCATCCCCCAGGAGAGCACCCCTCACCCCAGACCCATCCCCCAGGAGAGCACCCCTCACCCCAGACCCATCCCCCACAGGAGCACCCCTCACCCCAGACCCATCCCCCACAGGAGAGCACCCCTCACCCCAGACCCATCCCCCAGGAGAGCACCCCTCACCCCAGACCCATCCACCAGGAGAGCACCCCTCACCCCAGACCCATCCCCCACAGGAGCACCCCTCACCCCAGACCCATCCCCCACAGGAGAGCACCCCTCACCCCAGACCCATCCCCCAGGAGAGCACCCCTCACCCCAGACCCATCCCCCAGGAGAGCACCCCTCACCCCAGACCCATCCCCCACAGGAGAGCACCCCTCACCCCAGACCCATCCCCCACAGGAGCACCCCTCACCCCAGACCCATCCAACAGGACAGCACCCCTCACCCCAGACCCATCCAACAGGAGATCACCCCTCACCCCAGACCCATCCCACAGGAGAGCACCCCTCACCCCAGACCCATCCCCCACAGGAGAGCACCCCTCACCCCAGACCCATCCCCACAGGAGAGCACCCCTCACCCCAGACCCATCCCCCACAGGAGAGCACCCCTCACCCCAGACCCATCCCCCACAGGAGAGCACCCCTCACCCCAGACCCATCCCCCACAGGAGAGCACCCCTCACCCCAGACCCATCCCCCAGGAGAGCACCCCTCACCCCAGACCCATCCCCCACAGGAGAGCACCCCTCACCCCAGACCCATCCCCCACAGGAGAGCACCCCTCACCCCAGACCCATCCCCCACAGGAGAGCACCCCTCACCCCAGACCCATCCCCCACAGGAGAGCACCCCTCACCCCAGACCCATCCCCCACAGGAGAGCACCCCTCACCCCAGACCCATCCCCCACAGGAGAGCACCCTCACCCCAGACCCATCCCCCAGGAGAGCACCCCTCACCCCAGACCCATATCCCACAGGAGCACCCCTCACCCCAGACCCATCCCCACAGGAGCACCCCTCACCCCAGACCCATCCCCCACAGGAGCACCCCTCACCCCAGACCCATCCCCCAGGAGAGCACCCCTCACCCCAGACCCATCCTCCACAGGAGCACCCCTCACCCCAGACCCATCCCCCAGGAGAGCACCCCTCACCCCAGACCCATCCCCCACAGGAGCACCCCTCACCCCAGACCCAGCCCCCACAGGAGCACCCCTCACCCCAGACCCATCCCCCACAGGAGCACCCCTCACCCCAGACCCATCCCCCAGGAGAGCACCCCTCACCCCAGACCCATCCTCCACAGGAGCACCCCTCACCCAAACCCATCCCCCAGGAGAGCACCCCTCACCCCAGACCCATCCCCCACAGGAGAGCACCCCTCACCCCAGACCCATCCCACAGGAGAGCACCCCTCACCCCAGACCCATATCCCAGGAGAGCACCCCTCACCCCAGACCCATATCCCAGGAGAGCACCCCTCACCCCAGACCCATCCCCCAGGAGAGCACCCCTCACCCCAGACCCATCCCACAGGAGAGCACCCCTCACCCCAGACCCATCCCACAGGAGAGCACCCCTCACCCCAGACCCATCCCCCAGGAGAGCACCCCTCACCCCAGACCCATCTCCCAGGAGAGCACCCCTCACCCCAGACCCATCCCCCAGGAGAGCACCCCTCACCCCAGACCCATCCCCCAGGAGAGCACCCCTCACCCCAGACCCATCTCCCAGGAGAGCACCCCTCACCCCAGACCCATCCCCCAGGAGAGCACCCCTCACCCCAGACCCATCCCACAGGAGAGCACCCCTCACCCCAGACCCATCCCCCACAGGAGCACCCCTCACCCCAGACCCATCTCCCAGGAGAGCACCCCTCACCCCAGACCCATCCCCCAGGAGAGCACCCCTCACCCCAGACCCATCCCCCAGGAGAGCACCCCTCACCCCAGACCCATCCCCCACAGGAGCACCCCTCACCCCAGACCCATCCCCCACAGGAGCACCCCTCACCCCAGACCCATCCCCCACAGGAGAGCACCCCTCACCCCAGACCCATCCCACAGGAGAGCACCCCTCACCCCAGACCCATCTCCCAGGGGAGCACCCCTCACCCCAGACCCATCTCCCAGGAGAGCACCCCTCATCCCAGACCCATCTCCCAGGAGAGCACCCCTCACCCCAGACCCATCCCACAGGAGAGCACCCCTCACCCCAGACCCATCTCCCAGGAGCACCACTCACCCCAGACCCATCCCCCACAGGAGCACCCCTCACCCCAGACCCATCCCCCACAGGAGCACCCCTCACCCCAGACCCATCCCCCAGGAGAGCACCCCTCACCCCAGACCCATCCCCCACAGGAGCACCCCTCACCACAGACCCATCCCCCAGGAGAGCACCCCTCACCCCAGACCCATCCCCCAGGAGAGCACCCCTCACCCCAGACCCATCCCCCACAGGATAGCACCCCTAACCCCAGACCCATCCCCCACAGGAGCACCCCTCACCCCAGACCCATCCCCCACAGGAGCACCCCTCACCCCAGACCCATCCCCCACAGGAGAGCACCCCTCACCCCAGACCCATCTCCCAGGAGAGCACCCCTCATCCCAGACCCATCTCCCAGGAGAGCACCCCTCACCCCAGACCCATCCCACAGGAGCACCCCTCACCCCAGACCCATCCCCCACAGGAGCACCCCTCACCCCAGACCCATCCCCCACAGGAGCACCCCTCACCCCAGACCCATCCCACAGGAGAGCACCCCTCACCCCAGACCCATCCCACACAGGAGCACCCCTCACCCCAGACCCATCCCCCACAGGAGCACCCCTCACCCCAGACCCATCCCACAGGAGAGCACCCCTCACCCCAGACCCATCCCCCAGGAGAGCACCCCTCACCCCAGACCCATCTCCCACAGGAGCACCCCTCACCCCAGACCCATCCCACACAGGAGCACCCCTCACCCCAGACCCATCCCACAGGAGAGCACCCCTCACCCCAGACCCATCCCACAGGAGAGCACCCCTCACCCCAGACCCATCCCCCACAGGAGCACCCCTCACCCCAGACCCATCCCACACAGGAGCACCCCTCACCCCAGACCCATCCCCAAGGGAGCACCCCTCACCCCAGACCCATCCCACACAGGAGCACCCCTCACCCCAGACCCATCCCCACAGGAGCACCCCTCACCCCAGACGCATCCAACAGGAGAGCACCCCTCACCCCAGACCCATCCCCCAGGAGAGCACCCCTCACCCCAGACCCATCCCCACAGGAGAGCACCCCTCACCCCAGACCCATCCCACAGGAGAGCACCCCTCACCCCAGACCCATCCCCCACAGGAGAGCACCCCTCACCCCAGAACCATCCCACAGGAGAGCACCCCTCACCCCAGACCCATCCCCCAGGAGAGCACCCCTCACCCCAGACCCATCCCCCACAGGAGCACCCCTCACCCCAGACCCATCCCCCACAGGAGAGCACCCCTCACCCCAGACCCATCCCCCACAGGAGAGCACCCCTCACCCCAGACCCATCCCACAGGAGAGCACCCCTCACCCCAGACCCATCCCACAGGAGAGCACCCCTCACCCCAGACCCATCCCCCACAGGAGAGCACCCCTCACCCCAGACCCATCCCACAGGAGAGCACCCCTCACCCCAGACCCATCCCCCAGGAGAGCACCCCTCACCCCAGACCCATCCCCCAGGAGAGCACCCCTCACCCCAGACCCATCCCCCACAGGAGCACCCCTCACCCCAGACCCATCCCCCACAGGAGCACCCCTCACCCCAGACCCATCCCCCACAGGAGAGCACCCCTCACCCCAGACCCATCCCACAGGAGAGCACCCCTCACCCCAGACCCATCCCCCACAGGAGAGCACCCCTCACCCCAGACCCATCCCCCACAGGAGAGCACCCCTCACCCCAGACCCATCCCCCACAGGAGAGCACCCCTCACCCCAGACCCATCCCCCAGGAGAGCACCCCTCACCCCAGACCCATCCCACACAGGAGCACCCCTCACCCCAGACCCATCCCCACAGGAGAGCACCCCTCACCCCAGACCCATCCCACAGGAGAGCACCCCTCACCCCAGACCCATCCCCCACAGGAGCACCCCTCACCCCAGACCCATCCCCCAGGAGAGCACCCCTCACCCCAGACCCATCCCACAGGAGAGCACCCCTCACCCCAGACCCATCCCCCACAGGAGAGCACCCCTCACCCCAGACCCATCCCCCAGGAGAGCACCCCTCACCCCAGACCCATCCCACAGGAGAGCACCCCTCACCCCAGACCCATCCCACAGGAGAGCACCCCTCACCCCAACCATCCCATCCCACCACAGGAGAGCACCCCTCACCCCAGACCCATCCCACAGGAGAGCACCCCTCACCCCAGACCCATCCCCCACAGGAGAGCACCCCTCACCCCAGACCCATATCCCAGGAGAGCACCCCTCACCCCAGACCCATCCCACAGGAGAGCACCCCTCACCCCAGACCCATCCCACAGGAGAGCACCCCTCACCCCAGACCCATCCCCCACAGGAGAGCACCCCTCACCCCAGACCCATATCCCAGGAGAGCACCCCTCACCCCAGACCCATCCCACAGGAGAGCACCCCTCACCCCAGACCCATCCCACAGGAGAGCACCCCTCACCCCAGACCCATCCCCACAGGACAGCACCCCTCACCCCAGACCCATCCCCCACAGGAGAGCACCCCTCACCCCAGACCCATCCCACAGGAGAGCACCCCTCACCCCAGACCCATCCCACAGGAGAGCACCCCTCACCCCAGACCCATCCCCCACAGGAGAGCACCCCTCACCCCAGACCCATCCCCCACAGGAGAGCACCCCTCACCCCAGACCCATCCCACAGGAGAGCACCCCTCACCCCAGACCCATATCCCAGGAGAGCACCCCTCACCCCAGACCCATCCCCCACAGGAGAGCACCCCTCACCCCAGACCCATCCCCCACAGGAGAGCACCCCTCACCCCAGACCCATCCCCCACAGGAGAGCACCCCTCACCCCAGACCCATCCCCCACAGGAGAGCACCCCTCACCCCAGACCCATCCCCCACAGGAGAGCACCCCTCACCCCAGACCCATCCCCCACAGGAGAGCACCCCTCACCCCAGACCCATCCCCCAGGAGAGCACCCCTCACCCCAGACCCATCCCACACAGGAGCACCCCTCACCCCAGACCCATCCCCCACAGGAGCACCCCTCACCCCAGACCCATCCCCCACAGGAGCACCCCTCACCCCAGACCCATCCCCCAGGAGAGCACCCCTCACCCCAGACCCATCCCCCACAGGAGCACCCCTCACCACAGACCCAGCCCCCACAGGAGCACCCCTCACCCCAGACCCATCCCACAGGAGAGCACCCCTCACCCCAGACCCATCCCCCACAGGAGAGCACCCCTCACCCCAGACCCATATCCCCAGGAGAGCACCCCTCACCCCAGACCCATCCCACAGGAGAGCACCCCTCACCCCAGACCCATCCCACAGGAGAGCACCCCTCACCCCAGACCCATCCCCCACAGGAGAGCACCCCTCACCCCAGACCCATCCCCCACAGGAGCACCCCTCACCCCAGACCCATCCCCCACAGGAGAGCACCCCTCACCCCAGACCCATCCCACAGGAGAGCACCCCTCACCCCAGACCCATCCCACAGGAGAGCACCCCTCACCCCAGACCCATCCCCCACAGGAGAGCACCCCTCACCCCAGACCCATCCCACAGGAGAGCACCCCTCACCCCAGACCCATCCCCCACAGGAGAGCACCCCTCACCCCAGACCCATATCCCAGGAGAGCACCCCTCACCCCAGACCCATCCCACAGGAGAGCACCCCTCACCCCAGAACCCATTCCCACAGGAGAGCACCCCTCACCCCAGACCCATCCCCCACAGGAGAGCACCCCTCACCCCAGACCCATCCCACAGGAGAGCACCCCTCACCCCAGACCCATCCCCCACAGGAGAGCACCCCTCACCCCAGACCCATCCCCCACAGGAGAGCACCCCTCACCCCAGACCCATCCCCACAGGAGAGCACCCCTCACCCCAGACCCATCCCACAGGAGAGCACCCCTCACCCCAGACCCATCCCCCAGGAGAGCACCCCTCACCCCAGACCCATCCCCCACAGGAGAGCACCCCTCACCCCAGACCCATCCCCCACAGGAGAGCACCCTCACCCCAGACCCATCCCCCACAGGAGAGCACCCCTCACCCCAGACCCATCCCCCACAGGAGAGCACCCCTCACCCCAGACCCATCCCACAGGAGAGCACCCCTCACCCCAGACCCATCCCACAGGAAAGCACCCCTCATCCCAGACCCATCCCCCAGGAGAGCACCCCTCACCCCAGACCCATCCCACAGGAGAGCACCCCTCACCCCAGACCCATCCCACAAGAGAGCACCCCTCACCCCAGACCCATCCCCCACAGGAGCACCCCTCACCCCAGACCCATCCCACACAGGAGAGCACCCCTCACCCCAGACCCATCCCCCAGGAGAGCACCCCTCACCCCAGACCCATCCCCCACAGGAGAGCACCCCTCACCCCAGACCCATCCCCCACAGGAGAGCACCCCTCACCCCAGACCCATCCCCCACAGGAGAGCACCCCTCACCCCAGACCCATCCCCCACAGGAGCACCCCTCACCCCAGACCCATCCCACACAGGAGAGCACCCCTCACCCCAGACCCATCCCCCACAGGAGAGCACCCCTCACCCCAGACCCATCCCCCACAGGAACACCCCTCACCCCAGACCCATCCCCCAGGAGAGCACCCCTCACCCCAGACCCATCCCACACAGGAGAGCACCCCTCACCCCAGACCCATCCCCCAGGAGAGCACCCCTCACCCCAGACCCATCCCACAGGAGCACCCCTCACCCCAGACCCATCCCCCACAGGAGAGCACCCCTCACCCCAGACCCATCTCCCAGGAGAGCACCCCTCACCCCAGACCCATCCCCACAGGAGCACCCCTCACCCCAGACCCATCCCCCACAGGAGCACCCCTCACCCCAGACCCATCCCCCAGGAGAGCACCCCTCACCCCAGACCCATCCCCCAGGAGAGCACCCCTCACCCCAGACCCATCCCCCACAGGAGAGCACCCCTCACCCCAGACCCATCCCCCACAGGAGACACCCCTCACCCCAGACCCATCCCACACAGGAGAGCACCCCTCACCCCAGACCCATCCCCCACAGGAACACCCCTCACCCCAGACCCATCCCACACAGGAGAGCACCCCTCACCCCAGACCCATCCCCCAGGAGAGCACCCCTCACCCCAGACCCATCCCACAGGAGCACCCCTCACCCCAGACCCATCCCCCACAGGAGAGCACCCCTCACCCCAGACCCATCCCCCACAGGAGCACCCCTCACCCCAGACCCATCCCACACAGGAGAGCACCCCTCACCCCAGACCCATCTCCCAGGAGAGCACCCCTCACCCCAGACCCATCCCCCACAGGAGCACCCCTCACCCCAGACCCATCCCCCACAGGAGCACCCCTCACCCCAGACCCATCCCCCAGGAGAGCACCCCTCACCCCAGACCCATCCCCCAGGAGAGCACCCCTCACCCCAGACCCATCCCCCACAGGAGAGCATCCCTCACCCCAGACCCATCCCCCACAGGAGAGCACCCCTCACCCCAGACCCATCCCCCACAGGAGCACCCCTCACCCCAGACCCATCCCACACAGGAGAGCACCCCTCACCCCAGACCCATCTCCCAGGAGAGCACCCCTCACCCCAGACCCATCTCCCACAGGAGCACCCCTCACCCCAGACCCCTCCCCCAGGAGAGCACCCCTCACCCCAGACCCATCCCCCACAGGAGCACCCCTCACCCCAGACCCATCCCACAGGAGAGCACCCCTTACCCCAGACCCATCCCCCACAGGAGCACCCCTCACCCCAGACCCATCCCCCACAGGAGAGCACCCCTCACCCCAGACCCACCCCCCACAGGAGCACCCCTCACCCCAGACCCATCCCCTACAGGAGCACCCCTCACCCCAGACCCATCCCCCACAGGAGAGCACCCCTCACCCCAGACCCATCCCCCACAGGAGAGCACCCCTCACCCCAGACCCATCCCACAGGAGAGCACCCCTCACCCCAGACCCATCCCCCAGGAGAGCACCCCTCACCCCAGACCCATCCCCCACAGGAGAGCACCCCTCACCCCAGACCCATCCCACACAGGAGAGCACCCCTCACCCCAGACCCATCCCCCACAGGAGCACCCCTCACCCCAGACCCATCCCCCAGGAGAGCACCCCTCACCCCAGACCCATCCCCCACAGGAGCACCCCTCACCCCAGACCCATCCCACAGGAGAGCACCCCTCACCCCAGACCCATCCCCCACAGGAGCACCCCTCACCCCAGACCCATCCCACAGGAGAGCACCCCTCACCCCAGACCCATCCCCCACAGGAGAGCACCCCTCACCCCAGACCCATCCCCCACAGGAGCACCCCTCACCCCAGACCCATCCCCCAGGAGAGCACCCCTCACCCCAGACCCATCCCCACAGGAGAGCACCCCTCACCCCAGACCCATCCCCCACAGGAGAGCACCCCTCACCCCAGACCCATCCCCCACAGGAGAGCACCCCTCACCCCAGACCCATCCCCCACAGGAGAGCACCCCTCACCCCAGACCCATCCCCCAGGAGAGCACCCCTCACCCCAGACCCATCCCCCACAGGAGCACCCCTCACCCCAGACCCATCCCCCACAGGAGCACCCCTCACCCCAGACCCATCCCCACAGGAGAGCACCCCTCACCCCAGACCCATCCCCCACAGGAGCACCCCTCACCCCAGACTCATCCCCCACAGGAGAGCACCCCTCACCCCAGACCCATCCCCCACAGGAGCACCCCTCTCCCCAGACCCATCCCACAGGAGAGCACCCCTCACCCCAGACCCATCCCCCACAGGAGCACCCCTCACCCCAGACCCATCCCACAGGAGAGCACCCCTCACCCCAGACTCATCCCCCACAGGAGAGCACCCCTCACCCCAGACCCATCCCCCACAGGAGAGCACCCCTCACCCCAGACCCATCCCCCAGGAGAGCACCCCTCACCCCAGACCCATCCCCCACAGGAGAGCACCCCTCACCCCAGACCCATCCCCCAGGAGAGCACCCCTCACCCCAGACCCATCCCACAGGGAGCACCCCTCACCCCAGACCCATCCCCCACAGGAGCACCCCTCACCCCAGACCCATCCCCCACAGGAGAGCACCCCTCACCCCAGACCCATCCCCCAGGAGAGCACCCCTCACCCCAGACCCATCCCCCAGGAGAGCACCCCTCACCCCAGACCCATCCCCCACAGGAGAGCACCCCTCACCCCAGACCCATCCCCCACAGGAGCACCCCTCACCCCAGACCCATCCCCCAGGAGAGCACCCCTCACCCCAGACCCATCCCCCACAGGAGAGCACCCCTCACCCCAGACCCATCCCCCACAGGAGCACCCCTCACCCCAGACCCATCCAACAGGAGATCACCCCTCACCCCAGACCCATCCCACAGGAGAGCACCCCTCACCCCAGACCCATCCCCCACAGGAGAGCACCCCTCACCCCACACCCATCCCCCACAGGAGCACCCCTCACCCCAGACCCATCCCCCACAGGAGAGCACCCCTCACCCCAGACCCATCCCCCACAGGAGAGCACCCCTCACCCCAGACTCATCCCCCACAGGAGAGCACCCCTCACCCCAGACCCATCCCACAGGAGAGCACCCCTCACCCCAGACCCATATCCCAGGAGAGCACCCCTCACCCCAGACCCATCCCCCACAGGAGCACCCCTCACCCCAGACCCATCCCCCAGGAGAGCACCCCTCACCCCAGACCCATCCCCCAGGAGAGCACCCCTCACCCCAGACCCATCCCACAGGAGAGCACCCCTCACCCCAGACCCATCCCCCACAGGAGAGCACCC
>JBBGZY010003631.1:0-18706 GCA_037952925.1 Lithobates clamitans
GTGACTGTAAATAGAACGTTGGTGATCAGCACTGATATGAAGATGGTCTTTTTCTCTAGACAAACCTGCCGATCTTTAAGCTGAAGGATTCCGTTGTCCGGAGGCGGTACAGCGACTTCGAGTGGTTGAAGAATGAGCTCGAGAGGGACAGTAAGGTGAGAAAAGCCGACACCGAGTACTGAGCCGCCATCTTCCTGAGTATCTCCTGGTTCAGAGACAATATGCATTACAAATATGGAGCTCAGGTCTGGGTTCATGAAGGTTTTCCACTGGAAAGATGTATAAAATATGGCCAAAAGTATGTGAACCCCCCCAAAATGAGGTCAGGTATTTTACAATGTTGGGCCCTAGTAATCCTCCATCATACAAAGACATTGTAGACCATTGTGCTCCTTCAGCCTTGTGATAACAGTTTGGTGAAGACCCTTTTCTGTTCCAGCATGACTGTGCCCCTCCTCATGTACAAAGCCAGCTCTATAACATAGACATGGTGTGACCAGTTTGGTGTGGAGGAACTTCACTGTTCTGTACAGAGCCCTGACCTCCTCTCTTCTTTGAAAGGCCTTTGGTATAATGTCTTCTCGTCCAACATCAGTACCTGCCCTTAACCCTACTGAACACCTTTGGGATCAGGTCTTCTCCTTTCATAAGTGTTCAGTAGGGTTGAGGCCATGGAGGAAACCCAGTGTCCTGCACAGAGCCCTGACCTCATCCCTACTGGACACCTTTGGGATCAGGTCTTCTCATCCCATGGGTGTTCAATAGGGTTGAGGCCATGGAGGAACCCCAGTGTCCTGCACAGAGCCCTGATCTTCTCTTCTTTTGAAAGGCCTTTGGTATAATGTCTTCTCATCCAACATCAGTACCTGACCTTAACCCTACTGAACACCTTTGGGATCAGGTCTTCTCCTTTCATAAGTGTTCAGTAGGGTTGAGGCCATGGAGGAACCCCAGTGTCCTGTACAGAGCCCTGACCTCATCCCTACTGAACACCTTTGGGATCAGGTCTTCTCCTCCCATGGGTGTTCAGTAGGGTTGAGGCCATGGAGGAACCCCAGTGTCCTGTACAGAGCCCTGACCTCATCCCTACTGAACACCTTTGGGATGAATTGGAATGCCGATGATGATTCAGGTCTCCTCATGCAGCATCAGTACCTGACCTCACAAATGGGTACAAATTCCCACAGACAAAAAATATCTCCTGGAAAGTCTTCCCAGAAGAGTGAAGGATGTTATAGCAACAATAGGGGACCGGGGTTTTAGAATGGGGTGTCCAACTCAAAAGTCCTGCATGGAACCCTGACCTCAACCCTACTGAGCACCATTGGGGTGAGTTGGATTGCTGATGGTCAGCCAGGTCTTCTCATTCAACATCAGTACCTGACCTCAGAAAATGTTTGTCACCTGTGCACTGGAGTTCCTCCACACCAAGCTGGTCACACCATGTCTTTATGGAGCTTTATACACAAGGTGGGGGGCACAGTCATGCTGGAACAGAAAAGGGTCTTCACCAAACTGTTACCACAAGGATGGAAGGGCACAACTGTCTCCAATGTCTTTGTATGATGGAGGATTACCGCCAACCAACATCTTGGTCATATTCTGTCCTTCTGACAGTCATCTTGGGCCATTCCACCAGCCAGTTCCATGCTGTTCCCATCATCATGTGTTTGATTTTATCTTTATTCTTCCAATTGTATTATGTTTCAATAAATTTATATTTTTATATTTAAACCATGGCCGATTTTAAAAATCCCACTTTTTTGAGGAACTTCTTTTACTCTGTGTACCAGGGCTGTGGACCATAACCAGTCCATCTAGGGCATTGATGGCAAACCTTGGCACCCCAGATGTTTTGGAACTACGTTTCCCAGTTGAGCATGATGGGAAATGTAGTTCCAAAGCATCTGGGGTGCCAAGGTTCGCCATCACTGCTCTTGGGAGTTGGGCAAAAATCCTTCCATATTACCAGGACCCTTCCCCGGAGACACCTGAACTCCACCATCTGGAGGGGGGTCCAGAGTTGAGGGGTCTCCAGTGTACGGAGCCCTGACCTCATCCCTACTGAACACCTTTTGGGATGAATTGGAACACCGATGGTGAGCCAGGCTATGTTTCTGGGTCCGGACGTGTGAGCCAAGTCTTGTCATCCGACATCACTCCTGGACCTAATGAATAGGCACAAATTTCCACCAACACCCCAAAATCTAACATCCTCCCCATCTTCCCAAAAGAGGGGGAGGATGTTAAAGCCACGAATGGGGACAGCACTATATTCATGAGCAGGGTTTTAGGATGGTGTACCCAACTTGAGTGCCCTGACCTCAACCCTACTGATCACCTTTGGGAAGAATTGGAAGGCCACTGGTGAGCCAGGTCTTCTCATCCAACGTCGGTACCTGACCTCACAAATGGGCACAACGGAAGAGTTAAAGGGGTTATAAAGGTGCATTCTATGTGTGCCCCTCCCCCCTCATACTTACCTGAGGTCCCTCTCTGTCCAGCGATGTCCACGAGTGTCTCAGACGTTGGGCCCCCTCTATAGTGAGATTACAATGTAACCGTTGTGTCCGTTGTGGTTTTTCGTAGATTGTGGTCCCTCCGTTACCCGGGAAAGCACTGAAGAGGCAGCTCCCGTTTCGAGGAGATGAAGGAATTTTTGAAGATTCGTTCATTGAAGAGCGACGACAAGGCTTGGAGCAGTTTATAAACAAGTAATGTCTTCTCATATTTTTCATGTATGGCCCCTCCCCCCCCCCCTCCCTTTCACGCTTCATAATTCTAAATTGTGGGCGGAGTCACTGCAATTCTGCCCCTGATTCCAAATCGCATTGCAGACGCTGCATTATGTGCGATGAGCATTTTGGGTGCCGTTATCCTTCAATGGTCCCCAAACTGCAATGTGATTGTCACCTGTCAGGAATGCACAGAAAATCGCACCTTAAAAAAAATCGTGTGAAGTGCGTCGCCCGAAAAGGTGCAGGAGCTTCTTTTTTTTTTTTTTTTTCCCCGTCTACAAACGCACATCCAAACAAATAGGCTGGCCCTACATGACACGCAAAATTGAGGATCGCATATTATAGATCAGGGGTCTCCAAACTTTTTAAACAAAGGGCCAGTTTACTGTCCTTCGGGCTTCAGGGGGGCCGGACTTTGACCAGTGTGAGTAGAAAATATCCCGGCATCAATGGGAGAAAACACTGTCCCGGTATTGGTTTTAGCAGGAGGAATAGTGCCCCATCATTGGTGTCAGTGGGAGGAATAGTGCCCCATCATTGGTGTCAGTGGGAGGAATAGTGCCCCATCATTGGTGTCAGTGGGAGGAATAGTGCCCCATCATTGGTATCAGTGGGAGGAATAGTGCCCCATCATTGGTGTCAGTGGGAGGAATAGTGCCCCATCATTGGTGTCAGTGGGAGGAATAGTGCCCCATCATTGGTGTCAGTGGGAGGAATAGTGCCCCATCATTGGTGTCAGTGGAAGGAATAGTGCCCCATCATTGGTATCAGTGGGAGGAATAGTGCCCCATCATTGGTGTCAGTGGGAGGAATAGTGCCCCATCATTGGTGTCAGTGGGAGGAATAGTGCCCCATCATTGGTGTCAGTGGGAGGAATAGTGCCCCATCATTGGTGTCAGTGGGAGGAATAGTGTCCCATCATTGGTATCAGTGGGAGGAATAGTGCCCCATCATTGGTGTCAGTGGGAGGAATAGTGCCCCATCATTGGTGTCAGTGGGAGGAATAGTGCCCCATCATTGGTGTCAGTGGGAGGAATAGTGCCCCATCATTGGTGTCAGTGGGAGGAATAGTGTCCCATCATTGGTATCAGTGGGAGGAATAGTGTCCCCATCATTGGTGTCAGTGGGAGGAATAGTGTCCCCATCATTGGTGTCAGTGGGAGGAATAGTGTCCCATCATTGGTGTCAGTGGGAGGAATAGTGCCCCATCATTGGTGTCAGTGGGAGGAATAGTGCCCCATCATTGGTGTCAGTGGGAGGAATAGTGCCCCATCATTGGTGTCAGTGGGAGGAATAGTGCCCCATCATTGGTGTCAGTGGGAGGAATAGTGTCCTGAGGGCCGGATAGAAGTAAAGGGCCACATTTGGCCCCCGGGCCGCAGTTTGGAGATCACTGGTATAGGATGAAAGACAACTATACTTTTGTACATCATTTCGTTAAAGCTTTATTGTTCCGGACAGAATGCACAAAGAACATTGACTGTAGAAGTAGCTCTTCCCTCGTGTATGATGAAGTCCATTTCCCTGGGACAAGTATTTCCTCTGATCGTCGGCTCCACCTGGTGACCATAGTACAGTAATTTGCCGATTTTTGAAGTATTTCAGGAAAATACTGCGGTATGGCCACTAGATGGAGCTGACGATCATTGGAAATACATGGGGTGAGAATTGGTGGGGGTGGGGTGACGTTCGTCCAGCGATTCTTTTATGAATGGACCCCGTAATGTTCCGTCACTATGAAATATGGCGATGTGACCGGTGCGCTGCTGTGATTATGTGCCCAAAATAAACCCGTAAAAACGGCGGTTATCTATAAATAGTACAATTGTCTTCACAACAATAGATTGTGTCCAATCATTCCAAATAAAGTGCAATTCCTGGGATACATAAAAGTCCAACAACATCAAATACATGGGATACAATGTGTCCGACTTTATAGAGTGGATATAAAAAGTCTACACACCCCTGTGTGTGTGTGTGTATATATATATATATATATATATATATATATATATATTACATTACATATACACAGTCATGCTCAAAAGTTTGCATACCCTGGCAGAAATTGTGAAGTTTTGGCATTAATATTGAAAATATGACGATCGTGCCAAAAAACTGTCACACAAAGTCATTTATTATCGCAACATTTTTTGGATCCTCTTTAAATCCTAATAACAAATCTTATATGATTATTCTCTCAGGTTAGAGTGGTGTCTGTCTCCTCCCCGGGGGCAGGGCAGGAAGAGGTTGTCAGTGCCTGGTTTTGGGGGGGGAGGGAAGGAAGGGGGTGACCGGTTTTGGGGGGAGGGAAGGAAGGGGGTGATGGTGCCCGGTTTTGGGGGGAGGGAAGGAAGGGGGTGATGGTGCCCGGTATTGGGGGGGAGGGCAGGAAGGGGGTGACGGTGCCCGGTATTGGGGGGGAGGGCAGGAAGGGGGTGATGGTGCCTGGTATTGGGGAGGGCAGGAAGGGGGTGACGGTGCCCGGTATTGGGGGGGAGGGAAGGAAGGGGGTGACCGGTATTGGCGGGAGGGCAGGAAGGGGGTGATGGTGCCCGGTATTGGGGAGGGCAGGAAGGGGGTGACGGTGCCCGGTATTGGGGGGGAGGGCAGGAAGGGGGTGACGGTGCCCGGTATTGGGGGGGAGGGCAGGAAGGGGGTGATGGTGCCTGGTTTTGGGGGGAGGGCAGGAAGGGGGTGACAGTGCCCGGTATTGGGGGGGAGGGCAGGAAGGGGGTGATGGTGCCTGGTATTGGGGGGGAGGGCAGGAAGGGGGTGATGGTGCCCGGTATTGGGGGGAGGGCAGGAAGGGGGTGATGGTGCCTGGTTTTGGGGGGGAGGGCAGGAAGGGGGTGACGGTGCCCGGTATTGGGGGGAGGGCAGGAAGGGGGTGACGGTGCCCGGTATTGGGGGGGAGGGCAGGAAGGGGGTGATGGTGCCCGGTATTGGGGGGGGAGGGCAGGAAGGGGGTGATGGTGCTCGGTATCGGGGGGAGGGAAGAAGGGAATGCCTGTGCCCGGTATTGGGGGAGGGCAGGAAGGGGGTCACAGTGCCTGGTTTGGGGGAGGACAGGAAGGGGGTGGCGGTGCCCGGTATTGGGCGGAGGGAAGAAGGGAATGCCTGTGCCCGGTATTGGGAGGGCAGGAAGGGGGTGACAGTGCCTGGTTTGGGGGAGGACAGGAAGGGGTTGACTGTGCCCGGTATTGGGGGGGAGAGCAGGAAGGGGGTGACGGTGCCCGGTATTGGGGGGGTAGGAAGGGGGTGACGGTGCCCGGTATTAGGGAGGGAGGGCAGGAAGGGGGTGATGGTGCCCGGTATTTGGGGGGCAGGGCAGGAAGGGGGTGATGGTGCCCGGTATTTGGGGGGCAGGGCAGGAAGGGATGATGGTGCCCGGTATTTGGGGGGCAGGGCAGGAAGGGGGTGATGGTGCCCGGTATTTGGGGGGCAGGGCAGGAAGGGGGTGATGGTGCCCGGTATTGGGGAGGGCAGGAAGGGGTTGATCGTGCCCGTTATTGGGGGGGCAGGGCAGGAAGGGGGTGACGGTGCCCGGTATTAGGGGGGGAGGGCAGGAAGGGGGTGACGGTGCCCGGTATTAGGGAGGGCAGGAAGGGGGTGATGGTGCCCGGTATTAGGGAGGGCAGGAAGGGGGTGATGGTGCCCGGTATTGGGGGGGCAGGGCAGGAAGGGAGTGATGGTGCCCAGTATTGGGGGGCAGGGCAGGAAGGGGGTGATGGTGCCTGGTTTGGGGGAGGACAGGAAGGGGTGACTGTGCCCGGTATTGGGGGGGAAGAGCAGGAAGAGGTTGTCAGTGCCTGGTTTTGGGGGGGGCGAGGGCAGGAACGGGGTGACGGTGCCTGGTATTGGGGGGAGGGCAGGAAGGGGGTGACAGTGCCCTGTATTGGGGGGCAGGGCAGGAAGGGGGTGACAGTGCCCGGTATTTGGGGGGCAGGGCAGGAAGGGGGTGATGGTGCCCGGTATTGGGGTGGTAGGGCAGGAAGGGGGTGATGGTGCCCGGTATTGGGGGGAGAGCAGGAAGGGGGTGACGGTGCCCGGTATTAGGAGGGGAGGGCAGGAAGGGGGTGACGGTGCCCGGTATTAGGGGGGGAGGGCAGGAAGGGGGTGACGGTGCCCGGTATTGGGGAGGGCAGGAAGGGGGTGACGGTGCCCGGTATTAGGGGGGGAGGGCAGGAAGGGGGTGACGGTGCCCGGTATTGGGGAGGGCAGGAAGGGGGTGACGGTGCCCGGTATTGGGGAGGGCAGGAAGGGGGTGACGGTGCCCGGTATTAGGGGGGGAGGGCAGGAAGGGGGTGACAGTGCCCGGTATTAGGGGGGGAGGGCAGGAAGGGGGTGATGGTGCCCGGTATTGGGGGGGCGGGCAAGAAGGGGGGTGACGATGCCCGGTATTGGAAAGGCAGGAAGTTGTTAATAGCCCATTCAGTTCATGCTGCCTGTACGCCTCGCTCTTTTCTGGGGAGTTAACAAATAGACTCTTATGGTGAATTATTGTGATAAATTAAAAACGTTATATTTAAAAATCCAGAGCACTAACAATATAAAACTCCTGGGCTTTACTTCCGCATAAGACGTCACTTCTGGTCTGTGGCTGCCTCTCCTCGTCCTACGCGTTGCGTCACATGACTTCGTCAGGGGGTTATGTCACTGTTCCTTTTCTTACCACAGATTGCATTTTAGGGTCACAGGGCAGAGTTGGTTAGACTTGCTGAGTATAGTGACACGGGCCGCTTTCACCCCACCGTACTGCGTTTTGTCTGCAGATCCCTGGAGACTCCTGTTGTGTCCTGAGTTTTCTGAGAGACCACAAGCCCTGCATGCTGCATCTTATGCTTTATGGCTGTTATAGGGGATCTCCAAATTTACCCTCCCCGCCCCCCCCCCGTAGATCATGTCTCAGCAATTGTCTCATCCCAACACATACGTTGCTCATAGTAACGGTTTGTATTTTCTCCCCTTGCAGGATCGCAGGACACCCGCTTGCCCAGAACGAGCGTTGCCTCCATATGTTCTTACAGGACGAGACGATCGATAGAAATTATGTGCCAGGCAAAGTGCGCCAGTGAGAGACCCGGGCACACCCTGCTACTCCTAACCCCCACCCCTCCCTCCCCTTACACCCACCATTGCCTGCAAAATTACATTTATTTTTACACCAAGCCTCCACATGTCCCCTTTCTACAAGCCCCCCCCTCCCCCCTCGTTCATGAGGTTCTCCTATGATCTTCCTCCGGCCTCCATCACTCCTCCTCCTCTCAATGCTGCTTGTACAGAGGGCAGACGGTGGCATTGAACAAACCGGCCCACCTTGTGACCCCCCCCTCTCCTCCCTCCTCCCCCCCTGGCCTGGAGTAAGGGAAGTGGTCTGTACTCCTCCATATTGTCCCCCTGAGGATGCGCTGTCCATATAGATTGACCGTCTCTGGGGTAAAGCCTTATTCTCAGCCGAACGTTCGGAGCAAAGAGAGCGACTTCCAGTGGAATCTCCCCCCCCCCCCCTCCTCCTCCTTCCTCTTCCTCCTCTAAGACTCTGCAGCTATTTTATCACAACCTATAACTTGCAAGCCTCCCAGGTCTTGAAGTGATTAAGCGAAGCGCGTACCCGCCTGTCTCTTGCATCATCACCAGTGTGCGTTTCATTTACATTCCCAGCAAGGACCTCAGATAACGTGTGGGCACCGCGCAGAGACCCCGGAAAAAGTCATGTCTGCTCCAGGAGGAGCCGGATCATCAGCTGAATGAGAACATCGCCATGCTACGGGAGTAGGCGGAGACTGCAGGTCCATCGGCATGTTACGGGAGTAGGCGGAGACTGCAGGTCCATCGGCATGGTAATGGGAGTAGGCGGAGACTGCAGGTCCATCGGCATGTTACCGGAGTAGGCGGAGACTGCAGGTCCATCGGCATGGTAATGGGAGTAGGCGGAGACTACCGGTCCATCGGCATGGTAATGGGAGTAGGCGGAGACTGCCGGTCCACTGCCAGGTCTACCGGAGAGAAGCCGCGGCATTTTCAAGGCATTTGAACCAAAGCAACTTCATGAGTTCCAGGCATCGCGTTCTTATTATGGGGAATATTACCGATTGTATTTTACTGTCTTTTGGTCCCAAATGTTATCTATGTGAAAATTTGGGGCGGGTTGGGGGGTGTTGGTCCGCTCCAGGCATGCGGATAGTCAAGGATGTACTGATGGTCTTTGAGGTGATGATTGGCGGGGGTGGGGGGGGGGTGGTAGAGGACATTAATGATTATAAGGGGGGGAGGTCATCATGGTGGCCGTCTAGGACTTCCTGCGTGTGCTGGCCGCTCCTGACACGCTCAGACCTGGGTTCATGAACGTCTTTGCTGCCTGTGTCCTTGTGCTGGAGACCATGTCTGTGTATATAAATATCTATATCTGACAACCCGACTCCTCACTCTGTGTTTCTTCCATTATTACCGATTTGGCTTTAAAGGATAAGTTCACTTTTGTCGTAATGTTGCACTCATGTTCAGGGTGTAATGTGCTACGAATGGGCATTCATTTTTATAATTTATATAATCAAACATACACCATATTACCAAAAGTATTGGTAATATTCCCGATCCTACTGCAATTACGGGTCGTTACGTTATCCCAATGCAGCTCTATGATAATGTTTAACACATTTTATATATTATTAGTACAGTGTCCCTGCGGATCACAATATATAATAACACTATAGAGCCGGAATGTATGGGATTGTCTGCACTACACTGTCCTATGTACAACCTGAGCCAGAGATACTCTATATTACCAAAAGTATTGGGACCGCTGTCTCTCCAGTGTGAAAGCCCTGAGGGCTTTCACACTGGAGCGGTGCGCTAGCAGGACGGGAAAAAGTCCTTCACCGCTCCTGCCCATTGAAATCTCTGCAAAGACGCTTTGCGGTGGTTTTTAGCTCTCGGCTGCTAGTGGGCGGTGAAACCTCCCCGCTAGCGGCCGAATACCGACGGTAAAGCACCGCTAACAATAGCCGCCCCTGCCCCAGTGTGAAAGGAGCCTTACACACACATGACCTTTAATGACATCCCAGTCTTAGTCCGGAGGGTTCAATATTGAGTTGGCTCCGCCCTTTTCAGCTATAACAGCTTCACCTCTTCTGGGAAGGCCGTCCACAAGGTTTAGGAGGGTGTCTATGGGAATGTTTGACTGTTCTTCCAGAAGAGCATTTGTGAGGTCAGGCACTGATGTTGGACGAGAAGGCCTGGCTCACAGTCTCTGCTCCAATTCATCCCAAAGGTGTTCTATGGGGTTGAGGTCAGAACTCTGTCAAGTTCCTCCACCTCAAACTCACTCATTCATGTGTTTATGGACCTTGATTTGTGCACTTGTCCAAATCATTTGGTGGAGGGGGATTATGGTGTGTGGGGGGGATTATGGTGGGGGGGTTGTTTTTCAGGGGTTGGGCTTGGCCCTTTAGTTCCAGTGAAGGGAACTCTTAAGGCGTCGGCATACCAAGACATTTTGGACAATTTCATGCTCCCAACTTTGTAGGAAAACCAAGTAAAGTTCCTCCACCCCAAACTCGCTCCTCCATGTCTTTATGGACCTTGCTTTGTACACTGGTGGGTAGTCATGTTGGAACAGGAAGGGGCCGTCCCCAAACTGTTCCCACAAAGTTGGGAGCATGAAATTGTCCAAAATGTCTTGGTAAGCTGACGCCTTAAGAGTTCCCTTCACTGGAACTAAGGGGCCAAGCCCAACCCCTGAGGAGCCAAGCCCAATCCCTGAAAAATAACCCCACACCATAATCCCCCCTCCACCAAATGATTTGGACCAGTGCACAAAGCAAGGTCCATAAAGACATGGATGAGCGAGTTTGGGGTGGAGAAACTTGACTTGACCTCAACCCGATAGAACACCTTTGGGATAAATTAGAGTGGAGACTGTGAGCCAGGCCTTCTCGTCCAACATCAGTGCCTGACCTCACAAATGCTCTTCTGGAAGAATGGTCAAACATTCCCATAGACACTCTCCTAAACCTTGTGGTCAGCCTTCCCAGAAGAGGTGAAGCTGTTATAGCTGCAAAGGGCGGAGCCAACTCAATATTGAACCCTCCGGACTAAGACTGGGAGGCCATTAAAGTTCATGTGTGTGTAAAGGCAGGCGTCCCAATACTTTTGGTAATATAGTGTAAGTGTTCTCTGGTATTTTGCACCTGTTGATTCTGCCAGACTGGTGTAGATTTGTTTACATTCCTTTGAAGAAGGGACATCGCCGTCTCACCTCTTTTGCACAGTGTTGCCGCCCTCATATATGCTGTGCCTGCCAAGGATTACGGTAGGGCGTGGCTAAGAGTGTGGTCCTCGCTGATGGACAAGTGATTAGCTTGTCTGTCAATAACTGGCCCCGCCCATGTTGCTCTGAACTGACAATGTATACTTTGGATAAGGTGTGGGAGGTGCCCGTTATATGGGGGTGACAGAGATTCGTTCAGTAAAGAGAAGAGACCCCAAAAACAAATACACAGTGTGGGGGGGGGGAGAATAACGATCGTCTCCCCTGCAGATGGTGTAAGTTTTGCCCCCTTACATAGAAATGAAGGGTCTATAATTTATATCATAGGTGTATTTTATATGATAGAGACAGAATATCAACCAAAAATCCTGAAAAATCACACAATACAAATGTTATAAATGGAGTAAAATAAGTATTTGATCCCCTTAGTAGTTGGTGGAGAAACCCTTGTTGGTGATCACAGAGGTCAGACGTTTCTTGTAGGTGGTGATCAGTTTCCACACATCTCAGGAGGGATTTTCTCTTCTTTACAGATCTTCTCTAAATCCTGAAGGTCTCTTGGCAACTCGAAGTTTCAGCTCCTCCATACATTTCCTATAGGATTAAGGTCTGGAGACTGGCTAGGCCACTCCATGACCTTCATGTGCTTCTTCTTGAGCCCCTCCTTTGTTGCCTTGGCGGTATGTTTGGGTCATTGTCATGCTGGAAAACCCATCCATGACCCATCTTCAGTGTTCTGGATGAGGGAAGAAGGTTCTCATCCAAGATCTTACAATACATGGCCCCGTCCATTGGCCCCTCAATGCCCCTGTACCTTTATCAGAGAAACAGCCCCAAAGCATCATGTTTCCACCTCCGTGTGACTGTAGGGATGATGTGTGACTGTAGGGATGATGTGTGACTGTAGGGATGATGTTCTTGGGGGTCATAGTCAGCATTTTTCTTCCTCCAAACACAGTGAGTCAAGTTAATGCCAAAGAACTTTCTCCTCTGAATCATTTAGATGTTGATTGGTGGACTTCAGACGTTCCTCTCCATGTGTCTTCCTGAGGAGGGGACCTTGCGGGGGCTGCAGGATTTCAATCCATGGTGGTGCATTGTGTCACCAATGGTTTGTTTGGTGACTGAGGTCTCAACTACCTTGAGATCCTTCACAAGCTCCTCCCGTGTAGTTCTGGGCGGATCCCTCACTTTTCTCATGACCATCCTCACCCCATGAGGAGAAACCTTCCATGGAGCTCCAGACCGAGGACAATTGTTGGTTATTTTGTATTTCTTCCATTTGTGAATAATCGCTCCAACAGTTGTCTCCTTCTCACCAAGCTTCTAGCTGATGGTCTTGTAGCCCATTCCAGCCTTGTGCAGGTCTACAATCTTCTCCCTGACGTCCTCTGACAGATCTTTGGTCTTCCCCATGATGGTGAGGATTGGATGGAAGAAAGAGATTCTGTGGACAGGTGTCTTTTATACACATAACGAGTTGTCGTTAGGAGAACCTTCTTACATTGACAGGACTAATCTGTGTACCACATGAGCACCTACTGTAGTGTCTGTGTATACTCCATATATACCCCCCATATATACTATATACACTCTCTATATACTCCATATATACCCCCATATATACTATATACACTCTATATACTCCATATATACCCGATATATATACTCCATATATACCCCCCATATATACTATATACACTCTCTATATACTCCATATATACTATATACACTCTCTATATACTCCATATATACCCCCATATATACTATATACACTCTCTATATACTCCATATATACTATATACACTCTCTATATACTCCATATATACCCCCCATATATACTATATACACTCTCTATATACTTCATATATACCCCCCATATATACTATATACACTCTCTATATACTCCATATATACCCCCCATATATACTATATACACTCTATATACCCCCCATATATACTATATACACTCTCTATATACTCCATATATACCCCCCATATATACTATATACACTCTCTATATACTCCATATATACCCCCATATATACTATATACACTCTCTATATACTCCATATATACCCCCCATATATATATACTATATACACTCTCTATATACTCCATATATACCCCCCATATATATACTATATACACTCTCTATATACTCCATATATACTATATACACTCTCTATATACTCCATATATACTATATACACTCTCTATATACTCCATATATACCCCCCATATATACTATATACACTATGTACTCCATATATACCCCCCATATATACTATATACACTCTCTATATACTCCATATATACCCCCCATATATACTATATACACTCTCTATATACTCCATATATACTATATACACTCTCTATATACTCCATATATACCCCCATATATACTATATACACTCTCTATATACTCCATATATACCCCCCATATATACTATATACACTCTCTATATACTCCATATATACCCCCCATATATACTATATACACTCTCTATATACTCCATATATACTATATACACTCTCTATATACTCCATATATACCACCATATATACTATATACACTCTCTATATACTCCATATATACTATATACACTCTCTATATACTCCATATATACCCCCCATATATATACTATATACACTCTCTATATACTCCATATATACCCCCTATATATACTATATACACTCTCTATATACTCCATATATACTATATACACTCTCTATATACTCCATATATACCCCCTATATATACTATATACACTCTCTATATACTCCATATATACCCCCATATATACTATATACACTCTCTATATACTCCATATATACCCCCCATATATACTATATACACTCTCTATATACTCCATATATACTATATACACTCTCTATATACTCCATATATACTATATACACTCTCTTTATACTCCATATATACCCCCCATATATACTATATACACTCTCTATATACTCCATATATACCCCCCATATATATATACTATATACACTCTCTATATACTCCATATATACCCCCCATATATACTATATACACTCTCTATATACTCCATATATACCCCCATATATACTATATATACTCTCTATATACTCCATATATACTATATACACTCTCTATATACTCCATATATACCCCCATATATACTATATATACTCTCTATATACTCCATATATACTATATACACTCTCTATATACTCCATATATACTATATACACTCTCTATATACTCCATATATACTATATACACTCTCTATATACTCCATATATATACCACATGAGCACCTCCTGTAGCCAGTCTGTGGGGGGAGAATTATTGTTGGGGATTAAATACTTATTTTACTCCATTTATAACATTTGTATTGTGTGATTTTTCTGGATTTTTGGTTGATATTCTGTCTCTATCATATAAAATACACCTATGATAAAAATTATAGACCCCTCATTTCTATGTAAGGGGGCAAAACTTACACAATCTGCAGGGATTTTTTTTTTTTTTTACACACAACAGCTTTGGGAATTTTCTAAGCATGACTTGAAACTATTAGTCCATCATCATTGGTGTATGTATTAAAGAAGTATGGGAGGGGGGGGGGAGGGGGGCATTTGGCTGTACTTCTCCTGTGGATCACTGTTCGTCATGCTCTCCTGTGAGCCGCTGTTGGTTGACGTCGTAGAGCCGGTCCAGGCTGGGGAAAGATCCCGACATTATGGTCGGGATCCACCAAGTAGCCTGGACCTCAGCCTCTCAGTGTGAGCCAGCCGCCCCTCCCCCCTCCACAGCCCAGCACTCCGGGGGGCAGAGCAGACAGTCACCCCACCTCACTGCTCCTGGAAGAACTGAGCGATCAAAGGCCACTGATCGCTCGGTCTTCGAGCCGGTGGGGGATCCATGTTGTATCCTCCTAGGTAAGTAGGATTTCTTTACAATCTTTTTCCTTTAAATAATTGATGGAATGAATGGTGTCAGAAAGGAAAATTACTAAATTTATATATTATATAAAGTATTATAAAATACTATAAAATTATTTGATACAATTTATTTATTTAATTTTTTTGTAACATTATACCTTTGTAACACTTAGGAGGGGATAAAATAATCTGCACAGCTGCTCGTCTATTAAATCGCAGGTACGATCATTCTGAGGGTACGGAACGGAAATCGAACGTCCTCAGGCTCTATTCTCTGTGGTTTGAATGGCAAAAATTCTGCAGTGTGACCAATAGATGATGGTGATTGGCTGACTTGCTGTAATCATTGGCAGCGCCATCTAGTGGCCATAGTGCGGTATGTCCCCCATTCACAGATTGGAGAATATCGCTGAAGAGTATTCCAGTCCGCCCCGTTCACACAACCGATCTGCATGCCGGTTTGATGGATGAAGAGCTGTGACGATATTTATTATTTATAAATCCCCCCCTCCCCCTCCCCCTCCCCCCTCCTCCCCCTCCCCCTCAGGCCCCTTTTCACACTTGTGTGACTTGGGACTACAAAGTCACATGAGAAGTCGCACCCCATTATTTCCAATGAGTACCGCTCATATCTACTTTACTCCGACTTTGATGCGAGTTGCGGTCCATAGACCTCAAGTTTACACAGAAAGTCCCTGAAATCGCGGTAAAATCACCTGACTTTGAAGTCGCGGCAGTGTGGGAGGGGCCTAACCACATCCCACCCGACCCAGAGCAAAATGACCGCTGAGCGGCGCTTTTATTATCCTGACGTCCAGAAGGATAAGGGGCTTTGTGTGACCCCCTCCCCCCCCCCCCCGAGGGCGTGCAGGGTGGTGATCGGTAGTGCGGTATGTCGCTCTGACACACGGCATCTCCAATCATAGTATAGAACCGATGACGTCAGCTCTTTACCTGTTCACATTGACAAAGCGCCAGTAGAGGAGGGCCAATCAGCGCCTCTCCTGACAGGGAGGTTATCAGTGCAGACTCATCAAGGATGCCAATCAGTGCCCACCTAGAGTGCCAATCAATACCCACCAGGGATGCCAATCAGAGCCTATCAGTAATGCCTGTCAGTGCCGCATATTAGTTCCGCCTATCAGTGGCAATCAGTGCTGCATATTAGTGCCTCATCATCAGTGCCACCTATCCGTACCCATCATTGCCTATCATTGCCACCTATCAGTGCCCATCATTGCCTATCAGTGCCCATCATTGCCTATCAGTGCCCATCATTGCCTATCAGTGCCCATCATTGCCTATCAGTGCCCATCATTGCCTATCAGTGCCCATCATTGCCTATCAGTGCCCATCATTACCTATCATTGCCTATCAGTACCCATCATTGCCTATCAGTACCCATCATTGCCTATCAGTGCCCATCATTACCTATCATTGCCTATCAGTACCCATCATTGCCTATCAGTACCCATCATTGCCCATCATTGCCTATCATTGCCACCTATCAGTGCCCATCATTGCAGTGAAGGAGAAAACTTATTTACAATATTTTATGATAGAAACGAAGAAAAACATTTTTCTTTTCAAAATATTCTCTTTTTTTGTTTAGCAGAAATAACCCCCCTCCCCCACCCCCTCCCCCACCCCCATAGATGAATAAATACCACCAAAAGAAAAGTTCTATTTGTGTGAAAAAAATGATAAAAATGTGACATGAGTACATTGTAACATGACCGAGTAATTGTCATTCAAAGTGTGACAGCGCTGAAAATTGGTCTGGAAGGAATGGGGAGGGGAGTGCCCGGTATTGAAGGGGGGAGGGGAGTGCCCGGTATTGAAGGGGGGAGGGGAGTGCCCGGTATTGGAGGGGGAGGGGAGTGCCCGGTATTGGAGGGGGGAGGGGAGTGCCCGGTATTGGAGGGGGGAGGGGAGTGCCCGGTATTGAAGGGGGGAGGGGAGTGCCCGGTATTGAAGGGGGGAGGGGAGTGCCCGGTATTGAAGGGGGGAGGGGAGTGCCCGGTATTGAAGGGGGGAGGGGGAGTGCCCGGTATTGAAGGGGGGAGGGGAGTGCCCGGTATTGAAGGGGGAGGGGAGTGCCCGGTATTGAAGGGGGAGGGGAGTGCCCGGTATTGAAGGGGGAGGGGAGTGCCCGGTATTGGAGGGGGGAGGGGAGTGCCCGGTATTGAAGGGGGGAGGAGAGTGCCCGGTATTGAAGGGGGAGGGGAGTGCCCGGTATTGGAGGGGGGAGGGGAGTGCCCGGTATTGGAGGGGGGAGGGGAGTGCCCGGTATTGGAGGGGGGAGGGGAGTGCCCGGTATTGAAGGGGGAGGGGAGTGCCCGGTATTGGAGGGGGGAGGGGAGTGTCCGGTATTGAAGGGGGAGGGGAGTGCCCGGTATTGGAGGGGGGAGGGGAGTGTCCGGTATTGAAGGGGGGAGGGGAGTGCCCGGTATTGAAGGGGGAGGGGAGTGCCCGGTATTGGAGGGGGGAGGGGAGTGTCCGGTATTGAAGGGGGGAGGGGAGTGCCCGGTATTGGAGGGGGAGGGGAGTGCCCGGTATTGGAGGGGGGAGGGGAGTGTCCGGTATTGAAGGGGGAGGGGAGTGTCCGGTATTGAAGGGGGGAGGGGAGTGCCCGGTATTGAAGGGGGGAGGGGAGTGCCCGGTATTGGAGGGGGAGGGGAGTGCCCAATATTGAAGGGGGGAGGGGAGTGCCCGGTATTGGAGGGGGAGGGGAGTGCCCGGTATTGAAGGGGGGAGGGGAGTGCCCGGTATTGGAGGGGGGAGGGGAGTGCCCGGTATTGAAGGGGGAGGGGAGTGTCCGGTATTGAAGGGGGGAGGGGAGTGCCCGGTATTGAAGGGGGGAGGGGAGTGCCCGGTATTGGAGGGGGAGGGGAGTGCCCGGTATTGAAGGGGGAGGGAAGTGTCCGGTATTGAAGGGGGGAGGGGAGTGTCCGGTATTGGAGGGGGGAGGGGAGTGTCCGGTATTGGAGGGGGGAGGGGAGTGTCCGGTATTGGAGGGGGGAGAAGGATGCCCGGTATTGGAGGGGGACAGGAGTGCCCGGTATTGGAGGGGGAGGGGAGTGCCCGGTATTGGAGGGGGAGGGGAGTGCCCGGTATTGGAGGGGGAGGGGAGTGCCCGGTATTGGAGGGGGAGGGGAGTGCCCGGTATTGAAGCGGGGGAGGGAAGTGCCCGGTATTGGAGGGGGAGGGGAGTGACCAGTGCTGCCTATCAGTGCCCACCAGCTCTGCCTGTCAGCGCCCACTTGCCTACCTGATAGTTAATATTTTAAACAAAACAGGAGTTTCTTTTTTTTCTCTATATAGTGAAAGATGATGTTACACGGAGTAAATTGATACCCAACACGTCACGCTTCAACATTGCGCCGGCTCGTGGAATGGCGACAAATTTTGGCACTTAAAAATCTCCATTGGCGAAGTTTAAAAATGTGTACAGGTTACCAGTTTAGAGTTACAGAGGAGATCCAGTGGTAGAATTATTGCTCTTGCTCTCACGATCGCGGCGATACCTCACATGTGTGGTTTGAACAGCGTTTTCATATGCGGGCGCGGTTTGCGTATGCGTTCGCTTCTGGGCACGAGCTTGGCTGGACTCTGTACTTTAAAAAAAAAATGGTGTCACTTTTATTCCTATTACTAGGAATGTAAACATCCCTCGTAATAGAAATGACATGACAGGTCCTCTTATATATGAGATCCGGGGGGGTCAAAAAGAACAAAAAGACGTCACATCTCATATTTACACTAA
>JBBGZY010003632.1:0-36920 GCA_037952925.1 Lithobates clamitans
AAGATGGGTCATGGATGGATCTTCGAGCAGGACAATGACATGTACAGGCTTGTCTGAAAGTCATGTGACTCGTTAGTGTTACAAGGTCTCAGGTGTAAATGGGGAGCAGGTGTGTTAAATTTGGTGTTATCGCTCTCACTCTCTCATACTGGTCACTGGAAGTTCAACATGGCACCTCATGGCAAAGAACTCTGAGGATCTGAAAAAAAGAATTGTTGCTCTACATAAAGATGGTCTAGGCTATAAGAAGATTGCCAAGACCCTGAAACTGAGCTGCAGCACGGTGGCCAAGACCATACAGCGGTATAACAGGACAGGTTCCACTCAGAACAGGCCTCTCCATGGTCCACCAAAGAAGTTGAGGTCACGTGCTCAGCGTCATATCCAGAGGTTGTCTTGGGGTCAGCTTGTCAGTGCTCAGACCATACGCCGCACACTGCATCAAATTGGTCTGCATGGCTGTCGTCCCAGAAGGAAGCCTCTTCTAAAGATGATGCACAAGAAAGTCCGCAAACAGTTTGCTGAAGACAAGCAGACTAAGGACATGGATTACTGGAACCATGTCCTGTGGTCTGATGGGACCAAGATAAACTTATTTGGTTCAGATGGTGACAAGCGTGTGTGGGGGCAACCCAGGTGAGGAGTACAAAGACAAGTGTGTCTTGTCTACAGTCAAGCAAGGTGGTGGGAGTGTCATGGTCTGGGGCTGCATGAGTGCTGCCGGCACTGGGGAGCTACAGATCATTGAGGGAACCATGAATGCCAACATGTACTGTGACCTACTGAAGCAGATCATGATCCCCTCCCTTCAGAGACTGGGCCGCAGGGCAGTATTCCAACATGATAACCACCCCAAACACACCTCCAAGACCACCACTGCCTTGCTAAAGAAGCTGAGAGTAAAGATGATGGACTGGCCAAGCATGTCTCCAGACCTAAACCCTATTGATCATCTGTGGGACATCCTCAAACGGAAGGTGGAGGAGCGCAAGGTCTCTAACATCCACCAGCTCTGTGATGTCATCATGGAGGAGGGGAAGAGGACTCCAGTGACAACCTGTGAAGCTCTGGTGACCTCCATGCCCAAGAGGGTTAAGGCAGTGCTGGAAAATAATGGTGGCCACACAAAATATTGACACTTTGGGCCCAATTTGGACATTTTCACTTAGGGGTGTACTGACTTTTGTTGCCAGCGGTTTAGACATTAATGGCTGTGTGTTGAGTTATTTTGAGGGGACAGCAAATTTACACTGTTATACAAGCTGTACACTCACTACTTTACATTGTAGCAAAGTGTCATTTCTTCAGTGTTGTCACATGAAAAGATAGAAGAAAAGATTTACACAAATGTGACTGAGGGGTGTACTTACTTTTGTAAGATACTGTATATGTATATAAAATTCTGTGTACACAACAATATCCTAATACTCTTTGTACAGTACTTTTAGGAATGGTCAACTGCTATGTATAGGTTGGGCTTGATGGACTTGTGTCTTTTTCGACCTCACCTATTATGTAACTATGTTAGGATGATGAAAAACGAAATAAAGAAATATATGCTAAAAAATTACGCGTTTCAACCCAAACAGGGTATTTTTTAGGCCTTATAACAGCTAATACAAATACATTTAAAATAGCACAAAAAAAAAAAAAAAAAAAAAAAGCGCAGACAAGGAAATCAGACGTCATCCGCCGCCGTTCAGCCTACACAATTGCAGCAAAACATTCTAATTTATACCAACTTAAATCTCTAGTGAACTCAGCCTCATCCTCGTACCTCCTGTCGGCGGGCTGCCGTCATTAAACAGCTCAGAACGCCGCGCAGACTGAGGAAATGCGGGCAGCTTACATGGATTTAGCTGGAAACTAATGACGGTCTTACAGGATTAGAGAAAGGTACAAGAAAATTACCGCAGCGATCCGCCTTCTTCCTGTTCGGTGGAACACTCTGCAGCGCTTACAGATGTTTAGCAAGTCAAGTCCAGACAGGAGGACATGAGAGCCCCACAAAAGTCTCCAAAGCCCAGAAATTCGTTTTTAACTAGTGTAGCCGAAGCGTTTCAGAGGGTACAAGCGAGTTCCCTCCATCAGGGGTAAATAATGCAACACATGAATAAAAAGTACAATAAATAAAAAAAAAAAAAAAATGAATAGCGTTTGATCCTGCTAGCTTCCGCGAGGACAATAAAGCTGGCTGTTATGGTGCCTCCTGGCAGGTTTTGCGGGCTCACCCAAGAAGCAGAGTCCAAGTACCAGCCGGTCACCAGAACATCTCATTGTGGAGGAGGGGGTGGAAGCCCTAGGAAGGTCCCCAGTTTTCTTTGCTGGAAACTGGCACCAGGTCATGGCCCTCAAGTTCATTCTACCTAGAGGTTGTTGGGACAGAAGAGCTTTAGACTGTTCACGATGCGGTAGACAAGAGAGTAAATGGGTCAAGGCCATGAGGTCATGGTGAGCAAGAAGAGTAGTCATAATGAGGCAGGGATCAAGGCAGGCGGCAGGCAAGAGAGAAGTTTGGTCCAAGCAGAGGTCAAGGCAGGCAAGAGAGTAGTCTGGTCCACAAGGGTCAAGGCAGACAGAAAGCAAGAGAATAGTAAGGATCAGGCAGGGGTTGGAGGCAGGCAGAAGGTCAAGGAACGTGGCAGGCAAGAGTGTAGTCAGTTCCAGGCACGGGTCAAGGCGGTCGGCAGGCAAGAGTGTAGTGAGGTTCAGGCAGGGGTTGAGGCAGGCGGAAAGCAAGAGAGTGATGAGGTTGAGGCAGGCGACGGGCAAGAGCATAGTTAGAATCAGGCGAAGGTCAAGGCAGGTGGCAGGCAAGAGAGTAGTTAGGTCCTGGCAGGTTTTGAGTTAGGAAGAAGGCAAGTGAGTAGTCAGGTCACAGTAGGGTTTGAGGCAGGCAATAGGCGAGAGAGTGGTCAGGTCCAGACAGTAGTCAAGGCAGGCAACAGGCAAGAGTGTAGTCAGAACCAGATAATACCTACCAGCTGCCTGTTTGTTGCCAACCCAAATTGACCTGTCTACTCTCTTGCCCTAACCCCTGCCTGTATCTGACTAAACTCTTACCTACCTTGACCATCTTCTGGACCTGATTACTCTTGCCTGTTGCCCGAGTTAACCCTGCCTGGATTGAACTACACTCTTGCCTGCCTTAACCCCTGCCTGGATCTGACTACACTCTTGCCTGCTTCGACCACTGTCTGGACCACATTATTCTCTTGCCTGCCACCTACTTTGACCTCTGCCTGATTCTGACTACACTCTTGCCTGCTGCCTTCCTCAACCCCTACCATGACTTGACTACTTGGTTTCCTTCCGCCTGCCTAGACACCTGCCTTGACCTGACTAATCTCTTGCCTGCCACCTGCCTTGACCTCTGCCTGATTCTGACTACACTCTTGCCTATCTCCTGCCTGGACCACATTACTTTCTTGCCTGCCTGGACCTCATTACTCTTTTGCCTGCCACCTGCCTTGACCTGTGCCTGGACCCGATTTGTTTCTTGCCTCCCTTGACCCCTGCTTGGACCTCATTACTCTCTTGCCTACCACCTGCCTTGACCTCTGCCTGGACTTGATTAGTTTCTTGCCTCCCTTGACCCCTGCCTGGACCGCACTACTCTCTTGCCTGCCACCTGCCTGGGACCTCATTACTTTCTTGCCTGTCACCTACCTTGACCTCTGCCTGATTCTGACTACACTCTTGCCTATTGCCTGCCTGGACCTCATTACTCTCTTGCCTGCCACCTGCCTTGACCTCTGCCTGAACCTGATTAGGTTCTTGCCTCCCTTGACCCCTGCCTGGACCGCACTACTCTCTTGCCTGCCACCTGCTTGGACCTCATTACTCTTGCCTGCCACCTGCCTTGACCTCTGCCTGGACCTAACTACTCTCTTGTCTGCTGCCTTCCTCAACCCCTACCCTGACTTGACTACTTGGTTGCCTTCCGCCTGCCTAGACACCTGCCTTGACCTGATCAATCTCTTGACTGCCACCTGCCTTGACCTCTGCCTGATTCTGACTACACTCTTGCCTATCACCTGCCTGGACCTCACTACTCTCTTGCCTGCCACCTGCCTTGACCTCTACCTAACTACTCTTGTCTGCTAACTTCCTCAACCCCTACCCTGACTTGACTACTTGGTTGCCTGCCTTGACCTCTGCCTGGACCTTACTAGTTTCTTCCCTGCCTGGACCTCAGGCAGGGTTGATGCAGGCAGCAGGTGAAGGCACGTGGCAGGCAAGAGAGCGATGAGGTCGAGGCAGGCAAGAAACGAGCCAGGTTTGCTCTCTCGCTCAGTCGGTGGCCCCTCCAGGTTTCTCTGGAGGCACAGCAGCTGATGATGTAATAGGCACCGCGTCTCTTAATGGGGCTGAACCTATATAAAGGATCTGTGTACCGCCCTCCGCTGCCTGGTTGGATTTGCCAGTCTGCCGCCTACCTTGACCCCTGACCTGTATTCAGGCAATCCCTCATCCCTGCCGTATTCCAACTGCTATTCACCTGGTATGCTACTGTGTTGGGGTTCCCTGGCTGGGGGGACGTCCAACATCATCTAGCTCTTTTCTCCCCAGCCTGACTGTCCCTAGTCCTCCCCTTTTTATTCAATAGATTTCATTTCTCCCAATCACAGAGGCTCAGCATCACAAGTGGGCATTAACTAAGGAAAAACGCCTGACTAGGAACGCCCACTCCTCCAGACTGATATTACCTGTCAAAGCATTTTATTTGCATAACTCCAGCCAAGAGCCCACCCACTCCTTGAATCAGGACTGAGGGCTCCTGGGAGGAGTAACTGAGGCAGGGGGGCTGTGATGTTTTCAGGAAGCGATGTACAGCCCCCTGCCGGCCCCTCCCACCAGCCACGATCTGCCTGCATTGCATAGAGAAGCACAGAGTCCCAGTGATGATCATACTGGGTATAAAATAAGGTATTTCTCACGATTCACGAGTTCTGCCGACTGACCTGGATCTATTCTCCTCTTTCCAATTCGGAAGCGCAGGCTCTTGTCCTGCAAGAGGTCAGACAGGCGAGCAACGTCCCAGCGAGAAGCCGGCCAATCCTGGGCCATATTGAGGAAAACGGCGGGGCGGTCCAAGCCGAGGACAATCTCTCTGGCCTCCTGTGCTGAGAATGGTTTCATTCTGGAGCCTGAAAAAGAGAAATCACCAATCAATTCACACCAGAGGAGCTTACACTCTAATCCCCCCCCCCCCCACAGTCATACACTATTATTATTATACATGTTTATAGCTCCTCCTCTTTCTACAAAGTTACAATGTACAGTCTGATCACTGGGGGAGTGGAGACTGAGGAAATGCTTCCTTCTGCCTGCAGCAGACTGATGACATCATCTCAGCCTAGGCAAAGCCGCTGTTTTTTTTTCTGATCAGTTACATTGTTGCAGTGTATGGTGCGGGATCTATTCTTCTTTATATCCCGGATCGGCGGTGTGGATGAAGTCCGTCTCCCGTTTGGCCGCAGTTCCTAATTAGAGACGACACGCGGCCGTCCGATGCGAAGCAAAACCCATCCACCCCCCGAGGGCCCCCGCCAGCCAGGATTACAAGGATGCCCCATTGATCAGCCTCCCTCTTGATCCGCTTCCATCAGCCGCTCCGCCGCGCGCGTTTCTCCGAGCGCCTCCATTATATATCGGTGTCCCGCCGAGCCGTCTCGCCGCAGCTGTCACCGCCATGTGCTCGTCGCTGTAATGAATGATTCTTTAGTGCGATCTCCCAGCAGGGAAATCACAGACCCGGACGGCTTCAAGAGAAAAAACAAAAAACACCCCAAACTTTATCGCTCCCCGCCGCGCCGCCGCTTAACGACGCCGTTTATGGTATAACAGGCGCTGATATACTGGCACGGCCATTTAAACCTTAACGCATTTTGGATTGCGGCTCTTGACAGTAAATAAGCGATAAATCCTTTCACCGTCTGTCTGCCCGCCGCGAAGAGGACGGCGCAACGGTCGATCGAGACGCGCACTAAAGCATCCGCTGATTAACTAAAGACTGACATAGGCGGGTCCATAAAAAGCACTGACTCGGGAACGGCGCTCCTGGAAATCGCAGTGAATGTTACTGAGACGCCATTCACACCTGAGCATAGCGGGAACGCACGTTCACGTGTTTGTTGTGCATTTTTTCCCGTGTTAACACACATCACGCCACATGCATGGACTGCCCTGTTTGCGACAAATGCCCCAAAGGAGCTCCGGAACGGCGGACATTTTTTTTCAGTGTGTTTCGTCTGCTACCTGTACCTGGGGAGTCATTAACAATCAATTGCACTGCAAGCACAACCTGCGATTACAGAGCACACCTACGCGTTTCGTTGCACATTTTGGAAACACAAAAGGTGTGAATGCAGCCCGAGACTTCAAATCCCACGCAAACCCCTTCCAGACCGCCGAATGACGGCAACAGCACGATCGCATGTCAGCAGTGGTCATGCAGGGAGGAGAGACGGTAAGTGTCAGAGGACATCTACACTGATAATCTGTGTCCTGATCATCAGTGCAGCACAGACAGTGCCCATCAGTGCTGCCAATCAGTGCCCAACAGTGCAGTCTTATAAGTGCTCATCAATGGAGCCGATCAGTGCCTGTCAGTGCCACCTCATCAGTGTCACCTCAATGCCAATCAGTGCATCCTCATCAGTGCCCATCAATACAGAATATCAGTGCCCATCAGTGCCACCTCAATGCCAATCAGTGCCCATCAATACAGACTATCAGTGCCGCCCATCATTGCTACCTATCAGCGTCCATCAATGCAGCCGATCAGTGCAACTTCATCAGTGCCCATCAGTGCTGCCTCATCAGTGCCCATCAATGCAACCCAGTGCCAATCAGTGCCACCATCATTGCTGCCTATCAGTACCCATTATTGCAACCTATCAATGCCCCTCAATGCAGCCGATCAGTGCAACTTCATCAGTGCCGCCTATCAGCGCCCATCAGTGCATCCTCATCAGTGCCCATCAATACAGACTATCAGTGCCCATCAGTGCTACCTCATCAGTGTAACCTCAATGCCAATCAGTGCCCATCAATGCCAATCAGTGCCCATCAATACAGACTATCAATGCCAATCAGTGCCGCCCATCATTGCTACCTATCAGCGTCCATCAGTGCAGCCAATCAGTGCAACTTCATCAGTGCAACCCATCAGTGCCACCCATCATTGCTGTCTATCAGTACCCATTATTGTCACCCATCAGTGCCCCTCAATGCAGCCGATCAGTGCAGCTTCATCAGTGCCGCCCATCAGTGCCTCCTATCAGTGCCCATTATTGCCACCTATCAGTGCCCCTCAATGCCGCCTCATCAGTGCCCATTATTGCCACCTATCAGTGCCCCTCAATGCAGCCGATCAGTGCAGCTTCATCAGTGCCCCTCAATGCAGCCGATCAGTGCAGCTTCATCAGTGCTGCCTCATCAGTGCCCATCAATGCAACCCATCAGTGCCAACCATCATTGCTGCCTATCAGTACCCATTATTGCCACCTATCAGTGCCCCTCAATGCAGTTGATCAGTACCGCCTCATCAGTGCCTCCTACCAGTGCCCATTATTGCCACCTATCAGTGCCCCTCAATGCAGTTGATCAGTACCGCCTCATCAGTGCCTCCTACCAGTGCCCATTATTGCCACCTATCAGTGCTGCCTCATCAGTGCCCATCAATGAAGAATAAAAATGAGTTACTGTTATAAAATGTTGTAAATAAGAAATTATTTTATGTTTTTAAAAATTTTCAGGCTTTTTTCCTTTATTTAACAAAAAATAACCCCCCCCCCCCCAGTGGTGATTAAATACCACCAGAAGAAAGCTCTATCTGTGTAAAAAAAAAAAAGACGATAAAACTGTCCTATGTGTACAGTGTTATATGACCGCGTAATTGTCATTCAAAGTGTGACAGCGCTGAAAGTTGAAAATTGCCCTGGGCAGGAAGGGGGGGGGGGAGGGTTCTTGTAGGCAAGTGGTTAAGAGCTCGTTCACACCAACCGCTGCGCGGGAACACATGTGCAATTGTGCGTTTTCCGACACCACAAGAAGACACGCTGCCTCCTTCAGGCCAGTGCAGGTATGGCAAAATAAATCTTGTGCTCTATTTGCACATTTTACACATTGAATGAAGGGCCGCCCTACATGGAAGGCACACAGATGCGCAAAAAAAAAAAAAAAAAGTTGTGCGTGTTTGGACACACCTAGTGGTGTGATTTTGGAATGGTGCCATTTGTACCCTCGTCCAACGTTGGCCCAGTGACCCCCATTGGGGGGGATTTTCCCATCACCATTTTATTTAAATAAATAAAGGTAATCATCCCTTTGTTCCAGAGGTCTTCTGCCCGGTCATGTGATCTCCGTAGTGGGCCGTCCTTACTCACATAACTCAGCAGTCTCGTGAGTCCAGGACAGCATGACGACACGCGTCTTAGGGGGCGGATCCCCGACAGTCAGGGCTCACTGGATAAAGATTGAATAATGCTGGCCGTCATTCAACCCGGGAGAGGAGCGCCCTCTATTGGCTGTGGGGGACAGAGCAGGACCAAAGTTAAGTATTACAGCAAACGTTTTTTTATTTTTATTTTTTTTACACTGCTGGGAATTGCACACGATTAAGTGCTTCTGTTTCCGCCCCTCCCCCCTTTAACATAATAATGACATTTTTCATCCATAGGCACCGACTGAATGCAAATATGCTGCCTCTTAGGGGCGGGGCCTTAGTGCTGATGGAGGCCGCATATTTGCGCGCATTAGCGCCGTGAGCGCGCACCGTGCGCTCTTCCCGCAGCTTATGAAAAGCTCCAAATCACTTCTTACGATTGGGAGTTTTCCGATTGCGTAACCACCGCGACAGCTAATTGCGGCAGTCACAAGCCCTGCCTCCCGGAATGCCAAACCCCTTAAAGGGCCGGCGCCAAGGGGGTTAAAGAAAACCTTTTCCATTTTCATTTCATACTTTATTCTACACACAGTGACGTCATCACCGGGCCTCTGTGCTTCTCTAGGGCAATGCAGGCAGATAACGGCTGGTGGGAGGGGCCAGCAGGGGGCTGTACAGAGCTTCCTGAAAATATCAACCACCCCCCCCCCCCCCCCGGGCCTCAGTACTCCTCTCCAGAGCACTCAGTTCTGATGCAAACAGTGGGAGGAGCACATATTAACATACCTTGAGGGGGGTGTCAGTCTGGAAGAGTGGGCGTTCCTAGGCAGACCTTGGTAACGCCCACATGTGATGCTGAGTGAAAGATGTGAAATCCAATGAATGCAAGGGGCGGGGCCAGGGACGTGCTAGATGATGCTGTACACCAGGGATATGCAGTTAGCGGAGCTCCAGCTGTTGCAGAACTACAAGTCCCATGAGGCATAGCAAGACTCTGACAGCCACAAGCCATGACACCCAGAGGCAGAGGCATGATGGGACTTGTAGTTTTGCAACAGCTGGAGGTCCGCTAATTGCATATCCCTGCTGTACATCCTCCAGCCAGGAAATGAGGGCGGGGCTCTATCTGACTTGCTGCAGCTTCTAATGCACATGGTGAGAAGCCCACAGTGTGCGGTGAAATCAGAGGAGTCCGTTTCGGCCCATGAGAACTAGGAGAGTGAAGAGTTACCAGACTGGGAACTGGAAATATCAGAAAAAGGAAATGAAAGTGAGAAAAAGGAACTCCGACCTTCACGAGATCCACTCCGATTCTATCATTAGAAACATTGTGTCCATGTGAGATCTGTACATATCTCTCTCTCTGTCATGTGATTTCATTCATCCATTTATTATTTTTTTTAGAACTAAAGTGGAACTAAACTATGTCTGAGCATCACAAACCAAGAAACGCCATTTCATTCTTATTTAACCACTTACCCTCCGAAAGATTTAACCCCCCCCACGTGACCAAGCCATTTTTTTTGCTATACGGCACTGCGTTACTTTAACTGACAATTGCGCGGTCGTGCGGCGCTGTACCCAAATAAAATTGACGGCTTCCCCCCCCCCCCCACAAATAGAGCTTTCTTTTGGTGGTATTTGATCACCTCTGCGGTTTTAGTTTTTTGTACTATAAAAAAAAGAGCGACAATTTTGACAGAAAAAAAAAAATATAAATAATAATAAATTAAAAAAAAAAAAAAAAAAAAAGTACTTTCTGCTATAAAACATCCTATACATTTTTTTTTTTAAATCTCGTTTCTTCATAAAATTTAGGCCAATATGTATTCTGCTACATATCTTTAGTAAAAAAAAAAAAAAAATACTAATAAGCGTATATTGATTGGTTTGCGCAAAAGTTATCGCGTCAACAAACTATGGGATATATACAGGAATTTTTATTTGTTTTATTTTTTTATACTAGTAATGGATCAGCGACTTATAGCGGGACTGCGATATTGCGGCGGACAAAATCGGACACTTTTGACGCTTTGTGGGTACCAGTGACACTGTCTGGGAAGGGGTTAAACATCTAGGATGATCAAAATGTTATCTGTGTGCCTGACCAGTGATTATGTGTACGGTTTTCACTAACACATGTCAAAATAAATAAATAAATAAAAGATTATCTTTTTTTTTTAAATACATGATAAAAAAACCCTAAAATTATATATATATATATATATATTTATATTATTAGGTTTTTTTTTATTATATATTAAAAAAAGATAATCTTTTTTTTTTATTTTTTTTTTTAATAAGAGTATATATATATATATATATACACACACCTTAAAAAAAAAAAAAGATATAATAATATCTTTCTAAGATATAATCTTTTTTTCCCTTTTTTATAAGTGGTCACATTCCCTCTGTTCTCAGCTGAATAAGAGCTGAGGGGGGGGGGGGGGGGAGATAAACAACAGTACACTTATCTTCCCAGTGTACTGTCAGGACAAGTCTGATCATTGGAAGAGAGCAGGCCGAGTTCCCAGCACAACTAGAGAGCTGACCATAATGTGATCTCCTGCTTAGTGTGGTCAGTTTTTAAAAGGAAAGCAGAGGTACTGGCAGTTATTTCACACAAAAGGAAGCAATACAAAGAGAACAGGAGACTTTCTCATACCAGTACAGCAGCCACATATCAGGAAGAGGAAATGTTGGGTCCACTGCGGTGGGAGAAACACCGGACACCCAAGTAAATAAGGAACCGCCACCCAACCCCCGCTGCCTCCTTCACCTCCCTTGCCATGGTATGAGCCCCCACACTGCAGGTCCCCCCCCCCCCCAGTACCCGGCGCTCAGTTCTCTGCCGCGCCGTCGGTTCCAGGTAATAACTCACAAGGTGTTTCTTTGTCATTACCAAACATCTGCTTCTTATAAATTGGCCAATAAATTATTCCGAAGTGACACCGCGATGGCGCCGGCTCTACCGCTTCTACTAATGAACTGGGGAGGGAATACAACTTGTTTTTTTTTTTCCTCAACCATTTGAGTAACACATCGCCAAACACGCCGTTCAATAAATCACCGGAACGTGCAAAACACTGCGACAGCGGAACTCCGAGAGCGACAATATGGAAGACGCACCGAGAGCGGCACGTGGCTCGCTATTCCCGCGCTCAGGTCTTGCGGGAAATGTTTCACTTTCCTTTGCAACTTTTTGTGTCAAATCTACAAAACTGATATCTATTGTATCATCACCGCAACATCAAGATACCGAAATACGGATCATTCGGGGGGATTCAGAACTTTACAGCTAACTGTCACCAATCGATGGAATTCCCCCCCACTTCCTGTGTGTGTGACTCCGGGACTCAGGCCTGACATCAGAGGTCCCCCCCATCACATCAGAGGTCCCCCCCCCCCCATCACATCAGAGGTCCCCCCATCACATCACATCAGAGGTCCCCCCCCCCCCATCACATCAGAGGTCCCCCCATCACATCAGAGGTCCCCCCATCCCATCAGAGGTCCCCCCATCACATCAGAGGTCCCCCCATCCCATCAGAGGTCCCCCCATCCCATCAGAGGTCCCCCCCATCCCATCAGAGGTCCCCCCATCCCATCAGAGGTCCCCCCATCCCATCAGAGGTCCCCCCATCCCATCAGAGGTCCCCCCATCACATCAGAGGTCCCCCCATCACATCAGAGGTCCCCCCATCACATCAGAGGTCCCCCCCATCACATCAGAGGTCCCCCCATCCCATCAGAGGTCCCCCCATCACATGTCCCCCCATCACATCAGAGGTCCCCCCATCACATCAGAGGTCCCCTCATCCCATCAGAGGTCCCCCCATCCCATCAGAGGTCCCCCCATCACATCAGAGGTCTCCCCATCCCATCAGAGGTCCCCCCATCCCATCAGAGGTCCCCTCATCACATCAGAGGTCCCCTCATCACATCAGAGGTCCCCTCATCACATCAGAGGTCTCCTCATCACATCGGAGGTCCCCCCATCACATCAGAGGTCCCCTCATCCCATCAGAGGTCCCCCCATCACATCAGAGGTCTCCCCATCCCATCAGAGGTCCCCCCATCCCATCAGAGGTCCCCTCATCACATCAGAGGTCCCCTCATCACATCAGAGGTCCCCTCATCACATCAGAGGTCCCCTCATCACATCAGAGGTCCCCCCATCACATCAGAGGTCCCCCCATCACATCAGAGGTCTCCTCATCACATCAGAGGTCCCCTCTTCACATCAGAGGTCCCCTCATCACATCAGAGGTCCCCCCATCCCATCAGAGGTCTCCTCATCACATCAGAGGTCCCCTCATCACATCAGACGTCCCCCCATCACATCAGAGGTCCCCCCATCACATCAGAGGTCCCCCCATCACATCAGAGGTCCCCTCATCACATCAGAGGTCCCCTCATCACATCAGAGGTCCCACCCCCCATCACATCAGAGGTCCCACCCCCCCATCACATCAGAGGTCCCACCCCCCCATCACATCAGAGGTCCCCCCCATCACATCAGAGGACCATATGACATCAGAGGTCCCCACAACAACAGAGGTTGTCAGGGAAGACCAGCCAGTACCCAAGATGGCCGACAGAGAAGACGACCTGTGACCTCAGCCCCTGTCAGAACACCTCCGGTGCACCTGCGAGCGTCTGTGCGCGCATATGCGCACATGGCCAAGAAGGGCACTCCAGTACTCGAGATGGGAATCCAGGACAGCCTGTTTGTTCAGTTAGAATGCCAGTGCGCCGGCGCGCGCGCGCACCTGTAACAGCCCTTGGCGCCCAATAGGCCAATTAAACTCAGTCTGTGCTTTCACCCAGTGCTGTCCATTCTACAGCGTTCCTGTGTGTTCCCGTTTGCTTGCATCTGATACCTGTACCTGTTACCCGACCCGGCTTGCCTCCGACTTCGTTGTTTGCTGCCTGCATCTGACCCGGCTTGTTCTGACCTCTGCACCTGCCTGCTCCTTCCACTACCTCGCTGCCAGCCCATTACCGACCCGGCCTGTGTCCTGACTACGCCTCTGCCTTCGCATCTGCTCCTGACGTACCCGCCAGTGAATGACCCAGTCTGCCTAACCTGCCTCTTCTGCTAGCTGGAGAATCCTGCTGAATCACCGTGCCACCTGCCACTGTCTCCAGTTCCACGGTCTGTGATCTGTCAGGCACTCGTGCGACTCTGCACTCCGGCGCCTGCTGTCTGCTCTATCAGGGGGCCTGAGTCAGAGGTGTAAGAGAGGCCGTTCCCTACCATCAGGTACGTGACAGAGGTCCACCTTCACATCTGAGGTCTCCTATCACATCAGAGGTCACCCCAACACATGAGAGGTCCCCCATCATGTCAGAGGACCACATGACATCAGAGGTCCCCCAGAGATCAGATGTTCCCCTTCATATCAGAGGTCCTCCATAACATCAGAGGTATTCCATTACATCAGAGGTCCCCACCCCACATCATATCAGAGAACCCCCTCCTCCCCATCACATCAGGGCCCCCCCCATCACATCAGAGAACCATATGACATCAGAGGCCCCCATGACATCAGAGGTCCACCTTCGTCTGAGGTCCCCATCACATCAGAGGTCCCCACCCCCATTACATTAGGGACCCCCATCACATAAGAAGTCCCCCCATTACATCAGAGGTCCCCCATCACATCAGAGGTCCCCCATCACATCAGAGGACCCCACCGCCATTACATTAGAGACCCCCATCACATCAGAAGTCCCCCCAACACATCAGAGGCCCCCCCCACATCAGAGGTCCCCCCCCCCCATCAGAGCCCCCCCATCACATCAGAGGACCCCACCCCCATTACATTAGAGACCCCCATCACATCAGAAGTCCCCCCATCACATCAGAGGTCCCCCCCCCATCAGAGCCCCCCCATCACATGAGAGGTCCCCCCGTCACATGAGAGGTCCCCCCATCACATTGAGGGCCCCCCATCACATCAGAGGTCCCCCCATCACATCAGAGGACCATATGACATCAGAGGCCCCATGACATCAGAGATCCACCTTCATCTGAGGTCTCCCATCACATCAGAGGTCCCCACCCCCATTACATTAGAGACTCCCATCACATCAGAAGTCCCCCCATCACATCAGAGGACCCTCCATCACATCAGAGGTCCCCCCCGTCACATGAGAGGTCCCCCCCATCACATTGAGGGCCCCCCATCACATCAGAGGTCCCCCCATCACATCAGAGGACCATATGACATCAGAGGCCCCATGACATCAGAGATCCACCTTCATCTGAGGTCTCCCATCACATCAGAGGTCCCCACCCCCATTACATTAGAGACTCCCATCACATCAGAAGTCCCCCCATCACATCAGAGGTCCCCCCCCATCACATGAGAGGTCCCCCCGTCACATCAGAGGTCCCCCCGTCACATCAGAGGTCCCCCCATCACATCAGAGGTCCCCCCATCACATCAGAGGACCATATGACATCAGAGGTTCCCCCCCACATCAGAAGTCCCCCCGTCACATCAGAGGTCCCACCCACCATCACATCAGAGGTCCCCCCATCAGAGCCCCCCCATCACATGAGAGGTCCCCCCATCACATGAGAGGTCCCCCCATCAGAGCCCCCCCATCACATGAGAGGTCCCCCCATCACATCAGAGGTCCCCCCATCACATCAGAGGTCCCCCCCGTCACATCAGAGGTCCCCCCCGTCACATCAGAGGTCCCCCCCGTCACATCAGAGGTCCCCCCCACAAGAGGTCCCCCGTCACATCAGAGGTCCCCCCCACATCAGAGCCCCCCCATCACGAGAGGTCCCCCCATCACATCAGAGGTCCCCCCCCCATCACATCAGAGGTCCCCCCCCCATCACATCAGAGGTCCCCTCGTCACATCAGAGGTCCCCCCCGTCACATCAGAGGTCATTCCCCCCTTCCCCCATTGTATAACCTCCCCCACTGTACTTCTTTACCCTCCCTGCAGTACTTCTCTCCCACCACTAGATGTCCTCAGTCTGCAGGGTTTAATGATGTCCAGTGTCATCTATCCCACTTCCGTTGTCATCTATCCCACTTCCTGAGCCTGGGCTGTCATAGGCCGCGCCCCCAGCCTGTGATAGCGCTCTCTCTCTCTCTCTCTCTATATACACACACAATACAATATATATACACATATACACACACAGTATCTCACAAAACGGAGTACGCCCCTTATATTTTTGTAAATATTTTATTATATCTTTTTACCCTCCCCCTTCTGTATTCCGATATATACTGCCTTGCTTTGTCTTCATGTGGGTGATGGACAAGAAATGTGAGTGGCCCCCCTCTATGTGCCGCCTTCCACCAGGGTACTTCTTTCCTCTCCCCGCAGTACTTCTCTCCTGCCAATAGATGCCCTCAGTCTTCAGGAATGAGTGACAGCCAGTGTCATCCAGCACACTTCCTCTGAGCCCTGGCTGTCATGAACCCACCCCCCAGCCTGTGATTGGATAGGAAAAGTAGAAGCAGACTGATGAGCTAATCTCTCTGCTCTCACCTCCTATCAGCATGCTTCTTGTCAGAGCTTTTTCCAGCAACTCCAGCACTGAATGTATATAATAGTAAAGGGTGTGGGGTTTGCTGGAGGGTCTATTGATGCTGCCTGCTGGGGGATCTATTGTCACTGGTGGGGCTCTGTTTTGTGTGAGGGTCTATTATTGCTGAAGGGGTGTCATATGTTGGTAGAGATCTACTGTTGAGGGAGAGGTCTATTGTTGCTGGCTGCTCGTAGATCTGTTGCTGCTGATAGGGGGGGTCTAATGTTGCTGGGGTGAATCTTTTTTTGTTAGATGTGGTATTTTGTTGTGGGTGGCCCATTGGTTCTGTGTGTGTGCGAGTGTGTGGCGGGGGGGGGGGGTCTATTGTTGCTGGGGTGGGATTTATTGTTGCTGGGGTGGGATTTATTGTTGCTGGGGTGGGATCTATTGTTGCTGGCTGTAGGGGATCTATTTTACTGTTTTTCTTGTTATCATTAACAAATTTCATACAAATGATTCAGCACCACAAAATTATACTTGGTTCTGTATTCTCTAAAAGGGACGGTGCTCGGAAATGGGTAGGGGGTGGAACCAGCAGATGGTGCTTGAAGGTGGGTAGGGGGTGGAACTAAGGAACGGTGCTCGGAGATGGGTTGGGGGTGGAACCATGGGATGTGCTCAGAGGTAGGTAGGGGGTGGAATCAAGGTACGGAGATTGAAAGGTGGGTAGGGGGCAGAGACAAGGGATGGTGCTCGGTGGTAGGTAGGGGGCGGAGACAAGGGAGGGTGCTCGTGGTGGGTAGAGGGTGGAACCAAGGGACGGTGCTCAGGGGTGGAACCAGAGGATGGTGCTTGAAGGTGGATAGGGGGTGGAACCAAGGGATGGTGCTTGGAGATGGGTTGGGGGTCCAACCAATTGATGGTGCTCAGAGGTAGATAGGGGGTGGAATCAAGATATGTAGATTGAAAGGTGGGTGGGGGAGGAGACAAGCAACGGTGCTCGTGGTGGGTAGGGGGTGGAACCAAGGAACAGTGCTGGGAGGTAGGTAGGGGATGGAGACAAGGGACGGTGCTCAGAGGTGGGTAGGGGGTGGAATCAAGGTACAGTGATCGAAAGGTAGGTAGGGGGTGGAGACAAGGGACGGTGCTCGGAGGTGGGCGGGGGGCGGAGACAAGGGACGGTGCTCGGAGGTGTGCAGGGGGCGGAGATAAGGGACGGTGCTCGGAGGTGGGCAGGGGGCGGAGACAAGGGATGGTGCTCGGAGGTGGGCAGGGGGCGGAGATAAGGGACGGTGCTCGGAGGTGGGCAGGGGGCGGAGACAAGGGACGGTGCTCGGAGGTGGGCAGGGGGTGGAGATAAGGGACGGTGCTCGGAGGTGGGCAGGGGGCAGAGAAAATCGGTGACTCATTAAGGGGGAGTTTCTGCATCTATTCCCTGAGAAAAAAATAAGCCCTGCTCCTTGTCCCATCATGGAAATTTCCCTTCACTTCCCGTCCAAACAGGAAGTGAGAGGAAATCCCTGAAAATTGAGGGAATTCCTTGGGGATCCCCTGATCACTAGAACAGAAACAATTCATCTCTATTACCTTTCTGGGGACAACCCAAAATTGGGGATTTTCTTTTACTTTCAATTATGCCGTTTATCTCAGTCACCATTGCTGGGAGTTGTGGTGTCTCTCAGCCCTGTATGGAGGGAAGTGTACCTGTGTCTGATGTGTGATCCATCCCCAGCACACAGCATGCTTCTCCCAGGAAACCTCCCACTCCTCTGAACTGAGAACACACTGGGAAGTCATTTATGTCTCCAATTTATGGAGGCCGCCATTTTGTCGGAGACCAAGAGGCTTCCCACATGGTCAGCGGGGGGCGGGGCTGCCAGGAAGGTAGGGCGTGGTCCCATTGTCTCTATTATCTCCCCTTTCATGTGGTGGGGGTGACGTCACTTAGTGGGCGGGGAAGGGAAGGCGGATGTTTTCAGCTTGTGACTTCCGGTCGGTATCAGACACCGGCAGATCGGTTGAGAGTTCCGGGAAGAAAAGGTTCCGGGGAAGGGAGAAGAGCCGGGAGAGGGATGGAGGAGCGGCGGCCTCTCCTTGCCAGGTCCCCCCGGGTGTTCGGGCGGCGATGGTTGGTCCTCATTGTGTTCTCCTGTCTGGGCTTCCTCCAGGGATTGGTATGGAACAGCTGGGGGCCCATCCAGGGCTCCGCCCGGGCCGTGTTCGGCTTCTCCCCCCTGGAAATCACCCTGCTCGTCCTCTGGGGACCCATCGGGTTCTTATCCTGCTTCTTCTTCATGTGGATTATGGACAAGAAGGGTGAGTGACCCCCCAAGATATACACCCCTCCCCCAATGTACCCCTAATATACCCCTCCCCCACTGTGTACCCCCCAATGTACCCCCTCCCCCCAATGTACCCCTAATATACCTCTCCCCCACTATATACCCCCCAATGTACTCCAATGTACCCCTAATATACCCCTCCCCCACTGTATACCCCCATATACCTCTCCCCCACTGTGTACCCCCCAATGTACCCCTAATATACCTCCCTCCCCCCAATGTACCCCTAATATACCCCTCCCCCACTGTGTACCCCCCAATGTACCCCTAATATACCCCTCCCCCACTGTGTACCCCCCAATGTACCCCTAATATATACCTCTCCCCCACTATATACCCCCCAATGTACTCCAATGTACCCCTAATATACCCCTCCCCCACTGTATACCCCCATCAACCTCTCCCCCACTATATACCCCCCAATGTACCCCAAATATACCTCCCTCCCCCCAATGTACCCCTAATATACCCCTCCCCCCCATTGTGTACCCCCATATAACTCTCCCCCACTGTGTACCCCCCAATGTACCCCTAATATACCCCTCCCCCCATTGTGTACCCCCATATAACTCTCCCCCACTGTGTACCCCCCAATGTACCCCTAATATACCCCAATATATACCCTCAATGTACTGAAATATACCTCCCCAATGTACCCCTAATATATACCTCTCCCCCACTATATACCCCCATATACCTCTCCCCCACTATATACCCCCCAATGTACCCCTAATATATACCCTCCCCCATATACCTCTCCCCCACTATATACCCCCCAATGTACTCCAAGTACCCCCCCACTATATACCCCTCCCCCACTGTATACCCCCAATATATACTTCTCGCCACTATACCCCTAATATATACCCCTCCCCCCACTGTACTCTGATATATACCCCTCCTCACTATACTCCTAATATATACCCCCTCCGCCACACTGTACCCCGATATATGGTCCACAGGGTAGCACAGTGGTGTAGTGGGTAGCACAGTGGTGTGGTGGGTAGCACTCTCACCTAGCAGTAAGAAGGGTCGCTGGTTTCGAATCCCAACCACAACACTACCTGCCTGGAGTTTGCATGTTCTCCCTGTGTGGGTTTCCTCCGGGTACTCCGGTTTCCTCCCACACTCTAAAGACATGTTGGTAGATTGATTGGATCCTCTCTAAATTGTCCCTGGTATGTATGAATGTGAGTTAGGGACCTTTCACGCTGGCGCGGTGGGGGTGTGTGTGTATACCGCGCTCCTCCACCACTCCTGTCCATTGAAATGAATGCGCACCGCTGCCGAAGCGCCTGCAAAGCAATTCGGTAGCGGCGCTTCACGGGCGCATTCAATCCCTTCCTTGGGCACTAGCTGGGTTAGAAGCGCCCCGCTAGCAGCCAAATAGCGCCGCTAAAACTAGCAGCGTTTTACCGTCAATGCCTGCCCGCTCCAGTGTGTGAGCAACCTTAAGTAATATGTGATAAAGAAAATTTCTTACATTTAAACAGGTAATCAAAACTTTTGGACTAAAAAAAAATGGGCTAACTTTGCTGCTTAGTTTTTTTTTTTTGTTTGTTTTAATTCATTAGTGTATTTTTCCCAAAAAATTGTGTTTGAAAGACCGCTGCGCAAATACCGTGTGACATAAAATATTGCAACAACCGCTATTTTATTCCCTAGGGTCTCTGCTAAAAATATATATATATAATGTTTGGGGGTTCTAAGTGAATTTCTAGCAGAAAATACAGGATTTTTACTTGTAAGCAACAAATGTAAGAAAAGATTTCGTCTTTAAATGGTTAAAAACGCCAAATATCGGGCGGCCGATATATCGATCGACCTCTAATATATACCCCCCTCACTCCCACTGTACTCCCGAGATAGAGAGATATCTATCTATCTATCTATCTATGTATATACACCCCCCACTGTACTCCCGATTATATATACCCCCCTCCCCCACACTGTACCCCCATATATACACCTCCCCCCCCATACTGCCCTACTTCCTCTTCATGTGGCTGATGGACAAGAAGGGTGTGTACCCCAATATATACCCCTCCCCTAATGTACCCCCATATACAGTGCACCCGGAAAGTATTCGCATCGCTTCACTTTTTCCACATTTTGTTATGGTACAGCCTTATTCCAAAATGGATTTAATTAATTATTTTCCTCAAAATTCTACAAACCATCCCCCATAATGACAACGTGAAAAAAGTTTGTTTAAATTCTTTGCAAATTTATTATAAAATAAAAAATGGAAAAAAAAACCATGCACATGAGTCTCGCGGGCTCCTCCCATGCACATGAGTCTCGCGGGCTCCTCCCATGCACATGAGTCTCGCGGGCTCCTCCCATGCACATGAGTCTCGCGGGCTCCTCCCATGCACATGAGTCTCGCGGGCTCCTCCCATGCACATGAGTCTCGCGGGCTCCTCCCATGCACATGAGTCTCGCGGGCTCCTCCCATGCACATGAGTCTCGCGGGCTCCTCCCATGCACATGAGTCTCGCGGGCTCCCCCCATGCACAGGAGTCTCGCGGGCTCCCCCCATGCACAGGAGTCTCGCGGGCTCCCCCCATGCACAGGAGTCTCGCGGGCTCCCCCCATGCACAGGAGTCTCGCGGGCTCCCCCCATGCACAGGAGTCTCGCGGGCTCCCCCCATGCACAGGAGTCTCGCGGGCTCCCCCCATGCACAGGAGTCTCGCGGGCTCCCCCCATGCACAGGAGTCTCGCGGGCTCCCCCCATGCACAGGAGTCTCGCGGGCTCCCCCCATGCACAGGAGTCTCGCGGGCTCCCCCCATGCACAGGAGTCTCGCGGGCTCCCCCCATGCACAGGAGTCTCGCGGGCTCCCCCCATGCACAGGAGTCTCGCGGGCTCCCCCCATGCACAGGAGTCTCGCGGGCTCCCGGTATCGGCGAGTACTTGAAAAGAAGTATCGCTACTTGGACTCTTAAAGTGTTATCAGGACAACTCGAATACCAACCTCTAACAAACATATGACAACCAGGAATACCTTTTAAGTGCTGGGAGCTGACCTGATATTTACTGGTAGTGATCCCACTAAGATAGGCCCATCTCTCATTGACTTGAACAGAGCCCCCCCTGATTGGTTAATCTGTCTCCCCTCTCCTCCCTCCGGGCGTATATATCCTCCAAGATTGGACAATTTCCTCTTCCCGCTTAATTTAGCATAGCTCAGCCCCTCCATAGCCCCTCCATAGCCCCTCCTCTCTTGGGGAGATAATTAGTTTGAAGTAGAGCTGCACAATTAATCGTCAAGAATCGGTATCGCGATCTTGACTAAAGTGTTTCCTGATTCTTTCTATGTAAAGAATTCTCTCTGCTCTTCTGAAGCCCTCAAGAGAAAGGAAGAGAAAATCCGGGCAGTCTGCCAAGAATCACAACATTCTCTATCAGTTGAACTTAAGTATAAACATTGTAACAATTTGTCAAAGGAATTGACTTCCTGTGTAACCACTTAAAACACTAAACTTTTTCCTGACTTTTGTTGGTTTCAAGTTAAAATCTTTTTTTTTTTTTTTTTTTTGCTAGAAAATTACTTAGAACCTCCAAACATTTATATATATTTTTATAGTAGACACCCTAGAGAATAAAATGGTGGTTGTTGCAATATTTTATGTCACTCTGTATTTGCGCAGCAGTCTTTCAAATGCAATTTTTTTGGAAAAAATTACTTTAATGAAGTCGAAAAAAAAAAAAAAATTCTAACCAGTAAAGTTAGCCCTTCTTCTTTTTTTTTTTTTTTTTTTTCGCGAGAATCGTGATCTTTTTATTCTAGTCAAAAAAATTGTGATTTCTCATTTTGGCCAGAATCGTGCAGCTCTAGTTTGAAGAGAAATTTAACTAAAGAGAAGGTCACCCCCTTCTCTTGAATGGGGCACTTAACTATACATGGTGATCGCCGGGGAAAAATGTCCGTTCCTGAGCAGATCAAATAAATATTCTCAGCGTATCAAATACACTTTGAAGTGAATAAAGGGTTGGATAACATCGGGGACTACAAAGACTTTATCTTGGCTAATGAATTTGGCCCCTTCAAGTCTCCACTACAGTATTCAACTTTATCTCTTCCTTGCATTTTAATTTATGACGGGTAAATAGCAGAGCCACTCCCATAACACTCAGCCAACATTCCTATAAGTCATAAGGAACTGGTAAATGAATTAGAAACTCAAGTCTAAGACCTGTCATATATTTATATCTAGATAAGATTAGTGTATGAAATAATAATATATATTTTCCTCAAAATTCTACAAACAATCCCCCATAATGACGTTTGTTTCAAATCTTTGCAAATTTATTAAAAATAAAAAAAAGGCAATAAATCCCATGTACATAAGTATCACAGTGCTGCCTTATGTGTATGTATATATATATATGTATGTATGTATGTATGTATGTATGTATGTATGTATGTGTGTGTGTGTGTATATATATATATATATATATATATATATATATATATATATATATATATATATATATATATATATATATATATATATATATATATATATATGACACCCACCATGATGTCAGGTGGGAATGTCTCACTGTCACCCCACATCATAGCCTGTACTCTGTCCTCACGGTGAGAGCACCCGCCGCTTCCCTCCGACACTTCACCCGAGTGTGTGAGGGCACCGACCCCCCCCCCCCCCCCAATCCCACACCCCTCCCCCACACACCCCCATAGAGATCAGAGATCGGTGTGAGGAGGAAAGGAATTATACATTGTACAACACTGACGTCTCTTCTTCCCAAAGATACATTACATACAGTGGGGGGAAATAACGATCGTCTCCCCTGCAGATTGTGTAAATTTGCCCACTTACATAGAAATGAAGGGTCTATAAATTTTATCATCGGTGTATTTTATATGATAGAGACAGAATATCAACCAGAAATCCAGAAAAAAATGGAGTTGCAGTTCAGTGAGTAAAATAAGTATTTGCTTCCCCTACCAGCCAACAATAATTCTGCCCCCCACAGACTGGCTACAGTAGGTGCTCATGTGGTACACAGATTAGTCCTGTCAATGTAAGAAGGTTCTCCTAACGACAACTCGTTATGTGTATAAAAGACACCTGTCCACAGAATCTCTTTCTTCCATTCAATCCTCACCATCATGGGGAAGATCAAAGATCTGTCAGAGGAGGTCAGGGAGAAGATTGTAGACCTGCACAAGGCTGGAATGGGCTACAAGACCATCAGCAAGAAGCTTGGTGAGAAGGAGACAACTGTTGGAGCGATTATTTACAAATGGAAGAAATACAAAATAATGATCAATCGCTCTCGGTCTGGAGCTCCATGGAAGATTTCACCTCATGGGGTGAGGATGGTCATGAGAAAAGTGAGGGATCTGCCCAGAACTACATGGGAGGAGCTTGTGAATGATCTCGGGGCAGTTGGGACCTCAGCCACCAAACAAACCATTGGTAACCCAATACACCGCCATGGATTGAAATCCTGCAGCCCCCGCAAGGTCCTCCTCCTCAGGAAGACACATGGACAGGAACGTCTGCAGTCTACCAATCAACATCTAAATGATTCAGAGAAGGATTGGGGGGAGAAAGTTCTGTGGTCAGATGAGACCAAAATTCAGCTCTTTGGCATTAACTTGACTCGCCGTGTTTGGAGGAAGAAAAATGGTGACTGAGACCCTGAGAACACCATCCCTACAGTCACACCCCATCCCTACAGTCACACCCCATCCCTACAGTCACACATCATCCCTACAGTCACACACCATCCCTACAGTCACACCCCATCCCTACAGTCACACCTCATCCCTACAGTCACACCTCATCCCTACAGTCACACCTCATCCCTACAGTCACACCTCATCCCTACAGTCACATCATCCCTACAGTCACACCCCATCCCTACAGTCACACACCATCCCTACAGTCACACATCATCCCTACAGTCACACCTCATCCCTACAGTCACACCTCATCCCTACAGTCACACCTCATCCCTACAGTCACACCTCATCCCTACAGTCACACCTCATCCCTACAGTCACACCTCATCCCTACAGTCACACCTCATCCCTACAGTCACACCTCATCCCTACAGTCACACCTCATCCCTACAGTCACACCTCATCCCTACAGTCACACCTCATCCCTACAGTCACACCTCATCCCTACAGTCACACCTCATCCCTACAGTCACACCTCATCCCTACAGTCACACCTCATCCCTACAGTCACACCTCATCCCTACAGTCACACCTCATCCCTACAGTCACACACCATCCCTACAGTCACACCTCATCCCTACAGTCACACCTCATCCCTACAGTCACACCTCATCCCTACAGTCACACCTCATCCCTACAGTCACACCTCATCCCTACAGTCACACCTCATCCCTACAGTCACACCCCATCCCTACAGTCACACCCCATCCCTACAGTCACACTCCATCCTACAGTCACACTCCATCCCTACAGTCACACTCCATCCCTACAGTCACACTCCATCCCTACAGTCACACTCCATCCCTACAGTCACACTCCATCCCTACAGTCACACTCCATCCCTACAGTCACACCCCATCCCTACAGTCACACCCCATCCCTACAGTCACACCCCATCCCTACAGTCACACCCCATCCCTACAGTCACACCCCATCCCTACAGTCACACCCCATCCCTACAGTCACACCCCATCCCTACAGTCACACCCCATCCCTACAGTCACACCCCATCCCTACAGTCACACCCCATCCCTACAGTCACACCCCATCCCTACAGTCACACCCCATCCCTACAGTCACACCCCATCCCTACAGTCACACATCATCCCTACAGTCACACATCATCCCTACAGTCACACCTCATCCCTATACAGTCACACCTCACCTACAGTCACACCTCATCCCTACAGTCACACCTCATCCCTACAGTCACACCCTCATCCTACAGTCACACCTCATCCCTACAGTCACACACCATCCCTACAGTCACACACCATCCCTACAGTCACACACCATCCCTACAGTCACACACCATCCCTACAGTCACACACCATCCCTACAGTCACACACCATCCCTACAGTCACACACCATCCCTACAGTCACACACCATCCCTACAGTCACACACCATCCCTACAGTCACACACCATCCCTACAGTCACACACCATCCCTACAGTCACACACCATCCCTACAGTCACACACCATCCCTACAGTCACACATCATCCCTACAGTCACACATCATCCCTACAGTCACACATCATCCCTACAGTCACACCCCATCCCTACAGTCACACCCCATCCCTACAGTCACACCCCATCCCTACAGTCACACGGAGGTGGAAACATGATGATTTGGGGTGTTTCTCTGATGAAGGTTCAGGCCGACTTTGCCGCATTGAGGGTCCAATGGACGGGGCCATGTATTGTAAGATCTTTGAGGAGAACCTTCTTCCCTCATCCAGAACACTGAAGATGGGTCATGGATGGGTCTTCCAGCATGACAATGACCCAAAACATACCGCCAAGGCAACAAAGGAGTGGCTCAAGAAGAAGCACATTAAGGTCATAGAGTGGCCTAGCCAGTATCCAGACCTTAATCCTATAGAAAATGTATGGAGGAGCTGAAACTTCGAGTTGCCAAGAAACTTTAAGGATTTAGAGAAGATCTGTAAAGAAGAGTGGACCGAAATCCCTCCTGAGATGTGTGCAAACCTGGTCACCACCTACAAGAAACGTCTGACCTCTGTGATCACCAACAAGGGTTTCTCCACCAACTACTAAGTCATGTTTTGCTTGGGGATCAAATACTTATTTTACTCACTGAACTGCAACTCAATTTTTATCATGTGATTTTTTTTGTTTTTTTTTTTGTTTTTTGTTTTTTTTCTGGATTTTTGGTTGATATTCTGTTTTATCATATAAAATACACCTATGATAAGAATTATAGACCCTTCATTTCTTTGTAAGTGGGCAAATCTACACAATCTGCAGGGGATCATATCCCTATCTTTATCTTCCCTATTGTATAATAAATATAAATAAATCACATACATCAGTATTAGAATAACGGGAACACCGGAGGATTGAACCATGAGCGCTCATTAATGTCCATCTATAGAGCGTGATCGGTGATAACGGGTGACATGGATACATTTTGTATATATTGTAAATACAATACTTCCTCTTTCCATGAAAAAAACCCAACCTGTTTCTCTTCCGCATGACATCGGGGGAAGGGAACCACGGCACTCCAGCTGTGGTACTACAAATCCCATCATGCCTCTGACTCTGGGGGTCATGTTTGTGACTGTCGGTCTTGCAGTGCCTCGTGGGACTTGTAGTTCCATAATAGCCGGATTGTTAATGTCTATTCTGACTTTCAATATAATTAAAGGCAACATCCCCCCAACACCCCCCCCCCCCTCCCCATACAAGTATCTTCAAGGAGACAGTTGCGTTGACAGAAGATGAAGTGGGGGAGGGGGGGGGGTTCATACCCGTCCACCAGTGACGGTGAGCTCTGAGCGCCCCTCAGGGGGGCAGAAAGTTGTACAGGAATGTAACGATCTGTGGAGAAGTCTGGGATGAAGTGTCTCTGTGTCGGGGGGGGGGGGGGGGGGGGGGGTGGGGGTTCGGCAGAGTGATGTGAAGTCCAAACACAGAGCGGAGGTGAGGAGAGGCCGGTGTGCACATTTTGGGGGGGGGGTTAGTTTGGTGTCACACACAGGGACGGTCGGCTCGGTGTACAGAAGGATTTTCTTGTTTGCTCCTGATATCGGTTTGTGACGGATTTTGCAGAGTTGTGGGATTCGTAATTTGTATTCACAATGAACTCCTGGGCAGCCCTGTGATCGTCGGGCTTCCTTCACACGTGTGGCTGGGGGAGGGGGCAGTAAAACCACAGCCAAACCGCCTGAGGGATGACACACACACACAGGCGCTCCTGTCTGTACACACGCCACGGCCACAGTAAAAAAATGTGACAGCATCATGCTTTCAGCTGGTGTTGCAATTGCTGAGTGTGAGTAACGCAGGTCTGTGGGGCCGCCCCGCAACCACGTGCAGTAGTACAGCGTCTGATGGGTTAAATCGGGCAGTGAGGCGGCAACATACATAACGCCTCATCACCAGCTAAACGCCTCTGAAAAGTGACCTGGGCATAGATCACAGATTGCTTTTCAGAGGAGCAGCAGTCCTCGCTGGATGTCTGCATGAAGCCCATACACACACCATGGAGCTGAAATCTCAGGACACAACCAATGACTGATCACTACGTACCGGCCCGTTGCCATTGTCATGTGATCGCTGTGACCAAGCACATGACGATTGTAAACAATGCATGGCTTCCTTTAATGCCATCCATTGTATACATTTTGTGTTGTTTTTAGCTGTGATTGGTCACAGTGTTCACATGGTACAGACAGGCCAATCACAGCCAATCTGTACCATGTGATTTAGCTATCGCCAAACACAACAAAACCCACTGAATGAACCAGGTTCATTCAGTAAAATGCTTATAGATGTGGGCAGCACAGGGAGAGGGATCAGAACGGCAGGACGGGAGGACTATTACAGATCGATGCACTGCGCCTGTGTCTCTCCCTTCAGCAGCTGAAAGTCATCTCTAGGGAGAGGGGGAGAAACTGGCTTTCAGCTGCTGGAGGGAGAGACACAGACGCAGCACATTGTTCATTATTTATCCTCCCGCCCCCCTGCGGAGGCACCGATACCCCTGCTGCCCGGTCTAACTAGACGAGGCCTGGTGGTACCCCCCCCCCATCGGTATCACTGGGCATGCAGATGCGCACCCCAAACCCTGAAGGACGGCGACGTACATGTGGATTCACTGTGAGCGTTCGGCAGGTGGTTACAAGGCATTCATCATATAGGCTCTGAGGCCTGTGGACTGCGAATGGGCCGTCTGTTTATGCAGTTTGAGCAGCTGACAGGCACTCCATGTAAGTTTTTGGGGGGGAGCAGCGGCTGCCCTGAAGAAGCGATGTCTGTCTGTGTTCGGGGAGGGGGCACTCACCCACGCGCCTGTCAAATGTGGGCGAGCGAGTAGCGCGTGTTCAATGAAATTTGCATAGACCCGTCCTCGTCCTCGGTCCCCGCAGACCCCGTCTTTACATCTGATGATTGGGTGCCCAGAGGTTTGCAGAATTTAGCATTTTATTCCCTGTTGGAACCCCGCAGCGTTGGCGTGCCTGACCTGACCGCGTTTTCATTTCCTCTTTGGAGCTGCACACGGCTCGTCACATGTATATGAGGACATACGGAGGCTGCTTTGTATTTTTAGTCTCCCTCCAGCTTGTCACGTCAGGAATGTTTGCTCTGTTGACTAGTTGTTGGTCTGGTAATTAGAGACGTGTCTATCCTCATCCTCCACCGCACTTGTGCTGCTGACAGCAACGTTCCCACCGCTGACATCCCAGGCTGTGCCGCGCGTGAGATCTGTCACTCCCACCGACACTAATGTGACTTGTCATGGCGAGCGCCAGGCAACCGCCGCTTCCTACGGAAAGAGGACCCTGGACTGACAGGCAATGCCCCCCAATACTGGGGGCCGCGCTTCCTACAGAAAGAGGACCCTGTACTGACAGGCAATGCCCCCCAATACTGGGGGCTGGGGACCACACTTCCTACAGACAGGCAATGCCCCCCAATACAGGGGATGGGGACCGCACTTCCTACAGACAGGCAATGTCCCCCAATACAGGGGGCTGGGGACCGCACTTCCTACAGACAGGCAATGTCCCCCAATACAGGGGGCTGGGGACCGCACTTCCTACAGACAGGCAATGTCCCCCAATACAGGGGGCTGGGGACCGCACTTCCTACAGACAGGCAATGCCCCCCAATACAGGGGGCTGGGGACCGCACTTCCTACAGACAGGCAATGTCCCCCAATACAGGGGGCTGAGGGAACCGCACTTCCTACAGACAGGCAATGCCCCCCAATACAGGGGGCTGAGGGGACCGCACTTCCTACAGACAGGCAATGTCCCCCAATACAGGGGGCTGGGGGGACCGCACTTCCTACAGACAGGCAATGTCCCCCAATACAGGGGGCTGAGGGGACCGCACTTCCTACAGACAGGCAATGTCCCCCAATACAGGGGCTGAGGACCGCACTTCCTACAGACAGGCAGTTTCCCCCAATACAGGGGGCTGTGGACCACACTTCCTACAGAAAGAGGGCGACAGGCAATGTCCCCCAATACAGGGGGCTGAGTGGACCGCACTGCCTATGGAAAGAGGGCGACAGGCATTGCTCCCCCAATACAGGGGGCTGAGGGGACCGCACTTCCTACAGACAGGCAATGTCCCCCCCAATACAGGGGGCTGAGGGGACCGCACTTCCTACAGACAGGCAATGCCCCCCAATACAGGGGGCTGAGGGAACCGCACTTCCTACAGACAGGCAATGTCCCCCAATACAAGAGGCTGAGGGGACCGCACTGCCTATGGAAAGAGGGCGACAGGCAATGTCCCCCAATACAGGGGGCTGAGGGGACCGCACTTCCTACAGACAGGCAATGTCCCCCAATACAGGGGGCTGAGGACCGCACTTCCTACAGACAGGCAGTTTCCCCCAATACAGGGGGCTGGGGACCACACTTCCTACAGAAAGAGGGCGACAGGCAATGTCCCCCAATACAGGGGGCTGAGGGGACCGCACTTCCTACAGAAAGAGGACCCTGGACTGACAGGCAATGCCCCCCAATACTGTGGGGTGGGGACCGCACTTTCTACAGACAGGCAATATCCCCCAATACAGGGGGCTGAGGGGACCGCACTGCCTATGGAAAGAGGGTGACAGGCAATGCCCCCCAATACAGGGGGCTGGGGTCCGCACTTCCTACAGACAGGCAATGTCCCCCAATACAGGGGGATGGGGGGGGGGGGGACATTTTGGGATGGAATATCTGCAGTGTGTGTGTGAGATGATATATATATATATATATATATATATATATATATATATATATATATATATATATATATATATATATATATATATATATATATATATATATATATATATATAATATTATATTTCTCTCTATCACACTCACTATCTCACGAATGTAAGTACACCCCTCAAATTTGTGAAAATCTTTTCTTCTATCTTTTCATGTGACAACACTGAAGAAATGACACTTTGCTACAATGTAAAGTAGTGAGTGTACAGCTTGTATAACAGTGTAAATTTGCTGTCCCCTCAAAATAACTCAACACACAGCCATTAATGTCTAAACCGCTGGCAACAAAAGTCAGTACACCCCTAAGTGAAAATGTCCAAATTGGGCCCAATTAGCCATTTTCCCTCCCCGGTGTATAGATGTGGGCAGCACAGGGAGGGGTATCGGTACGGCAGGACTATTACAGATCAATGCACTGTGTTTGTGTCTCTCCCTCCAGCAGCTGAAAGCCAGCTGGAGGGAGAGGGGGAGAAACTGGCTTTCAGCTACTGGAGAGAGAGACACAGACACAGCGCATTGTTCATTATCCTTCTGCCCCCCATGCGGGGGCACTGAATCTGTGTCATGTGACTCGTGACATGTGACTCGTTAGTTTTACAAGGTCTCAGGTGTGAATGGGGCGCAGGTGTGTTAAATTTGGTGTTATCGCTCTCACTCTCTCATACTGGTCACTGGAAGTTCAACATGGCACCTCATGGCAAAGAACTCTCTGAGGAGCTGAAAAAAAGAATTGTTGCTCTACATGAAGATGGCCTAGGCTATAAGAAGATTGCCAAGACCCTGAAACTGAGCTGCAGCACGGTGGCCAAGACCATACAGCGGTATAACAGGACAGGTTCCACTCAGAACAGGCCTCGCCATGGTCCACCAAAGAAGTTGAGGTCACGTGCTCAGCGTCATATCCGGAGGTTGTCTTTGGGAAATCGATGTATGAGTGCTGCCACATGAAAGGATAGAAGAAAATATTTACAGAAATGTGACTGAGGGGTGTATATATATTAGATAGTTTGGTGTTTGTAGATTGGAGGAGACGTCTGACACCCCGCTACAACCCAACCCCCCCGGACTGTCGCGGTGGATGTGTGTTGCGGTCAGTAGGTCGGTTCTGTGGAGAGACGTGGAGGAGGAATAGTGAATTAAGTCTGACATCAGATCAATATGGGGGGGGGGAGGGGGGGGTGTTTATCTCCAGGAAGCCGTCACTAAGGGCATTTTTCGTCTCTGGATATGGATTTGTGCGCTGAAAAGGTCTCGGCCGCTCACCGCTGTGCAGGGAACCTTTTAGATGTAAAAGAAAATCTTGTTTTATACCGTGTTTTAGTTCTGTGGTCAGCTTAATAAGATGTGGGGAGTGGAGGCTGAGGTCTTTTCGTTTTTTTTGGGGGGGGGGGGTTTGTTTTGTTTTTGTTTTTTCCAGTTTTCTTAAAAACCTCCTGAAATGTAATATACACATAGAATACCATCCTTTGTCCCCCTCCCCTCTGTCAACATTCAAATAAAGTTTTTTTTTTTTAATAAAATTATTACATTTTTTTTCAAAAAATACTTTGAGGTGTCATCAATGGGTCTCCTGCTATCTGCTCCCAGTTTGGTGCGAAAGGAACAAGAGGCTCCTGTAAACATCACATCACTCTTACTGGGTACTGCAGGCTTTAGCTATGCAATCTGCTGATTGGACACGTGATTTGTAAGCTGTGTGGGGATCTAATTACTGTGTAGGTCTCACCTGCAGAGCACCAGACTGGGAGACCCGGGGATTGTGAGATATATGTAGTTTATTTGCAGGAAGTGTCAGTTCTTACACTACAGACAGAGGTCATGTAACTTGGGCTGTACCTCACGTTTTGAGCATGTTTTGAGCACAAGCAGAAACTTCTGATACTGAAATCTGAAGATTTAGTCTACAAGACGCTGTGTTGTGAATGGGGCAAGAAAAGACTCCAAGAAACAAGATAATGTACGTCCTTTTATGCAGGTGACAAACACAAAGGGGCGGGTGGGAAGGTTTATAAAGACCTTGAAAGGATGGCAGGGTTGTGTTCTTTCATACAACGCTTGGGAACAAACTGTTTTTGAAATGGGGGGGGGGGGGGGGTGAGCTTTACAGTGTTTTTCATTTTGTGATTGCTGTGATTTGGTCTTCACAGTGATTGTATTGTACAGAGCCAATCAGATCCGCCCTGTACGCGGTGCGTGAATGAAGCCGTCTAAAGACACTTAGTTCGCAGCTGTAATTGGGTGCGCTGGCGGCTCTTTCCCAAATGCTGTTTTGTAAACCACACTCCAGAAATCTCCCCCTCCATACCGGTCGGTGTTCAGAGATAGTGGTTTTTATCTAAATAGTCCGTCCGCTTTTATTCTTTTATTTTTATTATTTTTTCTTTATCCATTTAATAAATATTGTATTGTCCACCTCGGCATTATGTTGAGGGGACTTTTCATGTGACTCTCTCCTGTCCCTGCAGGTCTACGTGTGACGGTGCTGCTGACCATGGTGTTCATGGTGGTCGGAGGTGGTCTGCGATGTGTTCCCGTGTCCGATTTGTCGCTCCGGAGAAGGTGAGATGGATGAGATTGTGCCGTCTTTTTTTTTTTTTTTTTTTTTTTTTTTTTTTCTCCAAGGGCTCCTTCACATTTAGCCATTGTAATCAGCCAATCATCACGGTATGCCATTCATGAACAGCTTGCTTACTGTTGTAATCTGTGATTGGCCCAAAGCAATCACAAGGTATCTGGCTTACCTGTACCATGTGATTAGCTTAGCCAATCACAACAGTAAGCAAGCTGTTTATGGTTAACCTGTTCATGACAGCTAAAACGATTACTTATACGATGATCATCACCGTATGCAGCAATCTCCATACTACATCCCCTCCAGCATTGTAAAACTCTGACATTCACAGACCTGACTGGGCATGATGGGAATTGTAGTTCCTGAACAACTGGAGGGCCGTCGTTTGGAGACCCCTGGAAGCCAATAACAATGTTATAAAAAAAAAAAAAAAAAAAAAGTATAAAAAATGTTTAAAAAAAATTGAATAAATTATTCAGTTTTATTTTCCCGAAAAAAAATTCTTTAAAAAAAACTCGCCATGCCTCTTACTAAAAACCTCGGACTGTCTACTTTCCACAAAGGCGTCATGTCCTCGCGTCGCTTGTCCACCTGCCGGCGGTTCACACTGACATCTGCCAACCGCTGCGGGTGTCAATGTAAAGTCAATGACACCCCCCCCCCAGATTGGTTTGCAGTGCGAACCGCCAAATAGTGCAGGAATCGGATCACTTAAGTTTGAAAACCCATGCGATCCGATTCCAGGGCGGACAAAAAAAAAAAAAGGTTCATGCACCATTTTGGTTGCGAATGCGATGCAAAATAGGCGTGTGCAATTCGTTTCGTTACCAAATTCGTTTTTCGACGAAATTTGACATTCTTTAATTCAGAAATCCGAATAGTTATTTCAGATTTTTCAAATTTTCAGGTTTTCTAATTTCTTATTTTGAATTGCCAAATCTTCGAATTAACGAAAACCCGTTTAACAAATTTTTTTTTCCGAAACTCGAAGATTCGGCGATTCAAAAATAAGAAAATCCAAAAATGGGAAAATCTGAAATAATAACTATTACTAACTATTGGGGCTGGGGAAAAAAAAAAATCGATTTTTAAACTTGAATCGAGTTGAGAGGTCAAATCGATTTCAAAATTTCAGCAAATAGTTGTGTGTTTTTTTTTTATTTTTTATTTTTTTTTACCACCAGGACCGGCGCTGACACCGCGCCGGTCCTGAGGAGCTGCGGGGGCAGGAGGTTTTAGGTGAGGCCGCGGCTTCGGTCTAGTCCATGGCGTCCGGCCTCGCCTACAAACTCCTTCCCGCAGCTCCTCAGGACCGGCGCGGTGTCAAAAAAATATATATATACTCGAATCGTGAATCAAGTTTGTTTTTAAGAAATCGCAGATTTTTTTTTTTTTTTTTGAGAAAATCTCCCAGCCCTACTAACTATTAAATGATAGGTATTTGGAATTTCCTTTCACATTTGGCTGTTAGTCAACGTAACGAATACGAATTTATCCGAAGTAACAGATGCGGAATCTAAACGAATGGAACGTAACAATTTAATGATGATTAATTATAATAATAAAAACGTTAATATTCGTTCCATTCCTAAACGAATGGAATGTAACGAATAATAAAACCTTTTTAATTGTTATTTATTATTATTACTTCATTACATTACATTCGTTTAGGAATACAACGTAACAAATTAATAACAAGTTTTTATTATTAATTATTATTACTGTATATACTCGAGTATAAGTCGAGTTTTTCAGCACATTTCTTTGGTGCTTGGACCCCAAATTTGATGTGCAAACCCAGTGGAACTGGTACCACAACATATCCAAATCTGAAGTTCCTAGCACTAAGTGGCCCCGAGATACGGGGCCCCAAATCGTTTCGGAAAATGTCATTCTCTGCTGCAGAAAAGTGCTTGACATTTTCTGAACTGATTTTGGGGCCCCGTATCTCAGGGCCACTTAGTGCTAGGAACCCCAAATTTGGTGTGCAAACCCAGTGGAACTGATACCATAAAATATTCAAAGATGGAGTTTGTAGCACCAAGTGGCCCCAAGATACGGGGCCGCAAACCCAGTTCGGAAAATGTCATTCTCTGCTACAGAAAAGTGCTTGACATTTTCTGAACTGCTTTTTTGGGCCCTGTATCTCGGGTCCACTTGGTGCTAGAAATTTAGATATTTTATGGTGCTAGTTCCAGTGGGTTTGCACGCCAAATTTTGGGTTCTTGCCACTAAGTGGCCCCGAGATACGGGGCTCCGAATTCGGTCAACTGTGTCCATCTGCAGCAATGTAATTTCGGGACCATTTGGGTTCAGAGACCCCAAATTTTGGCTGCAGCTAGGGGGCATCTAGGGACCCTTAACTACCGAGTTTGAAGTTCGGGGGACCTATGGCTGCAAATGGGCACAGTGATGCTGCAAATGGGCACAGTGAGGCTGCAAATGGGCATTGTTGACCCTCTTTTCCACTTACAGTATCTGTGCATTTCTCACCCTCGTCTTATACTCGGGTCAATATATTTTTCCCATTTTTTTTTTTTTTTTTTGTGGTAAATTAGGGGCCTCGACTTATACTCGGAACGACTTATACTCGAGTATATACGGTATTAATCTGTTACATAGTATTACATAGTAGGTGAGGTTGAAAAAAGACACAAGTCCATCAAGTCCAACCTATGTGTGTGATTATATGTCAGTATTACATTGTATATCCCTGTATGTTGCGGTCATTCAGGTGATTATCTAATAGTTTCTTGCGTTCCATTCGTTTAGATACGACATTCGTTATTTCGGATAAATTCGAATTATCCGAAATGACGAATGCTGTATCTAACGAATGGAAGTAACAGATTAATAATAATAAAAATAAAACTTATTGTTAATTTGTTACGTTCTATTCCTTAATGAATGGAACGCAATGAATTAATGATAATTAATAAAAAAGACGTTTATGTGTTATGTTCCGTTCCTAAATAAATGGAACGTAACGAATAATTAATAACAATTTAAAAAGGATTTATTATCTGTTACATTCCATTCGTTTTAGTAACATAACGATCAATAACGTTTTTATTTATTATTATTAATTATTGTTAATTTGTTACGTTCGTTTAGATGCGGCATTCGTTACTTCGGATAATTCGTTACTTCGGATGATTTCGTATTCGTTACGTTCACTAACAGCCAAATTTTTGAAAGTAAATTCCAATAACCTTATAATTTTATTAGTTGGTTATTTTGGATCTTCGTTCTTTCAAATTTTCTGATTTTCTTTATTTTTTGGATTTCGAATGATCGAAATTCGTTATTTGAATAAATAACGAATGACCCAATAAATAAGGGGGGGGGACCCCGAACAACGAAAGAAGTAATTTTGTTGTCAGTGCACATGTCTAGATGCAGCGGACATCTCGCGTGATCTGCACAGCGGTTCGGTGTGAAGAAAGAAAACTTTTAAACAAAAAAGTGCCAGAAGAGGCCGGGTCTTCGTGTGGTTTATAAATACAAAGCTGTATCTGAAGATTCTGGAAGGTGTCGGAATGCGGAATCTCCGGTCTCTGCGGTCGGGTCATAAACTTAAAAAAAAATTGTGGGTGAGAAGACGGGAAAATCCGCTTCAGTAGATGACTTGACGCGTTTTCTTCGTTCCGCAAATATTTTGTGCCTTTAAAAATGAACTTCTTCATGGCGCCCGAGGAGACGGAGGATTGGCCTTTCCTGAAATCTGTGCGTTTTTTTTTTTTTTTTTTTTTGTTTTTTTTTAAAGGCGGGCGGGTCTTGTGTTTGACACCTAGGAGGATTTACTAAAACTGAAGGTTGCGGGTTCTGGCACAGCTGTGCCTCGTAACCAATCAGCTTCTAACTTCAGCTTGTTCCATTACGCTTTGACAATGAGGGTGCGTCCGCTCTGAACACCGGCTCCGCTGAACTTGCAGCAATAGCAAACCCACATTTCAGTGCTCGGGGGGGGGGGGGGGGAGATATGAGAGACGCCTGTGGGCGGGTTCATACTCAGATGTCTATTGAAATCGCCCCCCGAAGACGCCAAAATTAGTGCAGGAACTACATTTGGAAATCGGTGCGGCGCCACAAAGTCATCGTCGCACCGATTTGGGAC
>JBBGZY010003633.1:0-57898 GCA_037952925.1 Lithobates clamitans
TTGTTCACAGGGAGCGGATAAAGTAATTGTTCCCGAGATCTCCATAAAGTGCCAAGCTGGGGTTTGTAGGGTGTTGTCAGGGTGTCCGCGTTCCAGTGGTGTGCGGTGTTCTAGGGATCTACAGGGCAATCATGTCGTAGTGTCTATTAGGAGAAAGTTACTGCTCCTCCGACATGTCATGTACCAGGAAGTACTGGAATCCACCTATCATGCTGTGGTCGTTGGGGATCTCCGGGGGGGTTATAGGCAGAATGTTTGCAGTGAGCTGTGGCCCCGTTTCAGCATGGGGATCAGTTTCCCCGGGGCCTACTCACGTGGTGCACCTCCTCACCTCCTAAGGTGGTCCAGTGTCTCCGTCTGCTCCTCTGTTGGCAGTGAGGCATAGGACCGCGTAATGTGGATATTCTCATTCTGCCTGTTGGTCGCAGGAGGATCTGGAGCCAGTCCGGTGCCAACATCGTGGCTGGTTATAAATAGCGGAAGAGAGCCGGGAGGTTTGCAGAGTAAAGGCGCTCGTGTCTCTGCGGAATGTCACTGATAGGGGGTATCCCCAGCAGTACATGAGCCCCTTCTGTTTGGCCAAGTCACAGGAGGGCCGTACGTTTCAGTGCCGCCCTGGACAGGTCTGGAAGGATCCCGATTTGTGAGTCCTCTGCTTCTTTTTCTCCATGCTCCCAGGCCCAGCATAGGATGTTCTCCTTCTGGGTGTACCGATGTAGTCTGCATACTACATCACGGGGCCTGCTCGGGTCAGCTGATCTGGGGCCCAGAGCTCTCTGCGCTCTGTCCAGCACGATTTCAGCATCTGTGTCATCCAGAACAGTCCGAAAAATACCTCACTGTCTCCGAGGTTCTCCGAGTCAGTCCCCTCCGGGATTCCCCCCCCCCCCCTCCCCCGAGGCGCAGGTATTTACGGCGGCTCCGGTCTTCAATGTCCTCCAGGTGGAGCTGAAGTGCTATGGCAGTGTCGCGGTGCTGATCTCAGGACTACTCCAGTGCGGTCACCCGTCCCTCCAGTGATGTGACCGATGCTTCTCCCGTTGTCATCCGTTCTGCCAGGTTAGAGACCTTCTCCTGAATGTCTCGTCTGTTTCCTCCAGACCGAGGATAAGGGCTTTAATGTCCGTCCAAGTGGGGAGGGCTTGCAGTAATGTCCTGGTCTAGTATAGTGTCCGGCTGAAGGTCCCATGGAGTAGTCAAGGGGCGTTCAGGTGAACTGGAGGTAGTAGGCGATTGAGAGCAGGAGTCTTGGATATGGGCCCTCTGTGCTGCTCCACATGTGGAGCCTCGTGGCGCCGCCACTCTGGCTCTGGGGGAGATCTCCTGTAGGTGCTTGAAATAACCATTTTGCCGCTTTTTTGCCGGAGAGGGGCCCCCCGTGTTGCTGCTAGTCTTTTTTGATTAGGTGTATACAAAATTAATGTACACTAGAAGTACATTCTTTTCAAGGTGTTCATTTATAATATGCAGCGTGTTTAAATACTCTGCCTTAGTTCATTGTAAAGACAGCACATTAGCGCTGCACTTCTACTTACCCAATGTTAGAACTGGTATGGTATCAAAGGTTAAAAATGGTAGCCACTATTGAGAGATAGTCTCCTCCTCTTCCTCTAGGAAACACTGCGCCAGCCCATAAATTCTCTCCTCCCCTGCCGGACCTCAGTTTTTTCAAGATCACCTCCGGGCCAGCTGGGGAGACACAAGAACACATTAACACATACCATCCAATATCATGCTGCGTTCTGGTCTTTAAGAAGACCCCCCCAAAGCCTAGGGTGGGTAACTAGGGCTGTCCTGAAAGACTACAGGAAAAGACATTATGTTACCGGTACGTAACTTTAAGTTTCCCTTTTCGTCATTCAGGACAGCCACTATAGAGGATAATCGAGCACTTACCAATTAGGGTGGGACTACAGCTTGCAGAACATTTCGCCCAAAAGCCTGCTCACCTGCGGCACTCCACAAAAGTGGAGTAGCTGGACCATGTTGCTGCCTTGCATATTTGCTCTGGCGTTGCTCCAGCCTTCTCTGCCTGGGAAGTTGCCAAGGTTCTGGTAGAGTGTGCCTTTATACCCCTAGGGATCTCCTTCCCTGCTAAAGAATATGCCTGCCCAATAGCTAAATTAAGCCATCTGGCAATCGTGCGTCGAGACGCTCTGAGTCCTTTTCTGGTCACAGAAAACAAAATAGAGAATCGGACTCTATTGCTTTAGTCATCTCTAGGTATTGTAGGATACACCTCCTTACATCTAAAAAATTAAATTTCAGCTCCCTTTCTCCTGAAGGGTTGGGACAAAATGAAGGTAGGACTATTTCCTGGCTTCTGTGAAAGCCTGACGCCACCTTAGGCAAGAATACTGGATCAGTCTTAAGGACTATCCTGTCTGGCAAAATAACGCAAAAAGGAGGTCCAATTGATAATGCCTCAATTTTGCTGACTCTCCTGGCAGTTGTCACAGCTACTAAAAACAGTTTAAGGTAAGTTCCTTTAACAAGCATTTGTCCAATGGCTCAAAAGGGAATTCCTGTAAGGCTCTGCAATACTAGAGATAGGTCCCACCCGGGAAAGGGTGGACCTCGGGTAGATCTGTCTGGACAGTGCCCTAAAGAATCTGACCACCCATGGATTGGTAGCCAGAGACTTCCCCAGATAAGCACTGAGTGCTGAAACCTGACTTTTAAGGGTACCTACGGATAACCCCATCTGCTCCACACTGCAGAAACTCCAACACAGCTATGGGACTCTGCACCAAGAAGGAGTTTTCTATGCACCATTTGTTGAAGGAGCCAGACCTTTTTATAAATCTTACGCGTCTCCTTTTTCCAGCTGTTGAGGAGGGTGGAGATTTATCTCTGCGAAAATCCCTTAGATTTTAATATACCCTCCTCAGTAGCCAGGCCGCTAATTTCCACTTATGCACTTGTGGACAGAGGACTGGACCTTATGAGAGAAGATCCTCCCGAGGTGGAAGGAATAGGGGCGGCTCCGCTGCACTGACTGAGAATTGAAAACCATGCCCTTTTCGGCCAATGTGGAGCTACAAGAATGAGAGAGGTGCTCTAGTTGAAACTTTCATCAGAACCGCCGGTAATAGCACCGGAGGAGGGAAGGCATAGCATGTCTTGAAATGCCAATTCTGGGTTAATGCATCCACCCACAGTGCTCCTTCTCCTGCATTTAGGGAGAAAAATCAGGGGGTTTTCACGTTGTCTCTTGAAGCGAAAAGATCCACTTCCAGGGGTCCCCACTTTTTGGATACGAGATCAAAAACCTCCTGGTTGAGGGCCCAATCTCCTTCTCTTAGACTCCTCCAGCTGAGAAAGTCTGCGATTACATTCCTCTCCCCTCTCAGAAAAACCGCTGAGCGAGAGTGTTGGTCTCGGCCCAGTTTAGAATGTTTGTTGCTAGGGCCAGCAGACTTGCACTTTTGGTGCCCCCGTTCGTTTATATAGGCCACGGTAGATGAGTTGTCCGACCGTACCTGTATATGGTGACCCTGAAGTTCCTTTTTGAAAAATCTGAGGGCTAGGCCGACTGCCCCCAGCTCTTTCCAATTGGATGATCTTTTCAGTTTGTCGCCCTTCCACATGCCCTGCGCTAGAAGGGATCCCAGATGTGCCCCCCAGCCTTTGCCACTTGCGTCCGTTGTTACTATCTGCGGAACTGGGATAAGCCACAGACGTCCCTGCGACAAGTTCGCTTCCTTCCTCCACCACCAAAGAGATCTCTTTATCTGATGAGGAACCTGTACTAAGATGTCTAGATCCCTCTGACTGTGGTCCCATACCCTTAGTACATATGGACTGCAGGGGACAAAAATGTAATCCTGCCCACTGCACTGCTGGGAGAGTAGAGGTGAGAAGGCCTAACGTTGACATTATGGACCTTTTGGAAACCAGATGGTTGCACTGGAGGGAGAAAACTGCTCTGTCCAGCTTTAGAATTTTTTCCCTTGGAAGAAAAATTCTCAAAAGCGTAGTGTCCAGCAGGTACCCCAGGTACATAATGAGCTGTGAAGGAATGAGACGACTTTTCTAAGTTCAGCAGCCACCCCAAACCGGTTAGTACCTTCTTTGTTAGATCAAGATCCTTGATAAATTGTTCTGGGGATACTGCAAACAGGAGCAGGTTGTCCACATAGGCTATAACTGACACTCCCTGGAGTCGCAGGAAGGCCATAGCCTCTGCCAGGACCTTGGTAAATATGCGGGGCGAGGAGGTTAGCTCGAAAGGCAGTGCTTGAAACTGTAGATGCAGTATTGCACCCTCCAGGTCTATTGCTAGACGGAGAAACTTCTGAGAGGTTTCTGCGATAGGGAAGTGTAAATACGCGTCTCTGAGGTCCAGAGACACCATGAAACAATTGTGTGGTAACAGGGCCCTGACCGTAAAAATTGACTCCATGCGGAATCTTTTGTAGCAAATGGACCTGCTTAAGGGCTTTAAATTCAGAATCAATCTGAATTTCCCTGAGGGTTTTTTCACCACAAGTACGTGGGAATAAAACCCCTCTCCTTCCTGCCCTTTTGGTACTCTAAACTACGTTTTGGATCTCTAGTTCCTTCAGGCCGTCCAACAAAGCCTTGGCCTTTGCCGTGCAGCTGGAAAGCTGCGTGACAAGGAACCTTTGCGGGGGGTGCCTTGTGAATTCCAGGAGATACCCCCTTCTTATGATCCCTAGGATGAATCGATTGGGGGAGATTGTCTCCCACTGTGGAAGGAAGGCCCCCAAGTCTTCCCCCCACCGTATTTAGAGTCATTGATCTTTACGGGCTTTCTCAGGAGGGCGAAAAATCGTCCCTCTGCCCTTGCCTCTTTGGCCCCAAGTTTTCTTCTGCTCCCCTTGTTTGGGAGTTTCCCTGCGCTTTTGCGGACGAAACCCCTTCTTTGTCTGTGCTGGGGTTTTCCGTTTGAGTGGGAAGGACTTCTTTTTGTCCGCTGTACGGTCTAAGACTGTATCTAACCCAGGGCCAAAGAGTAGATCACCTGTCAGGGGTATCCCACACAATTTGACCTTAGAGGCGGTGTCGTCCGGCCAAGTCTTCAGCCAGAGCGCTCTTCTGGCCGAATTAGCCAGCACCGCTGATCTGGCCGACATACGGCCTGAATCTGCCGAGGCGTCTGCAATGTATGCGATTCCTCACAGAATCATGGGGAAAGAGGATAGGATAGTTTCCTTGGCCGTGCCAGCTTCAATGTGCTCCTGAATCTGGAAAAGCCAGTGTTCTAAATTGCGGGCTACCACAGTAACAGCCATTTCTGGCTTTAAGTTACCTACTGTTGAGTCCCACGTCTTTTTTAGTAGTGAGTCTATCCTTTTGTCCATGACATCTGATCGGGCCCCCATATCCTCAAATGCCAGGTCTGTGTGTCTAGAGACCTGAGAGAAGGCGGCGTCCAATTTGGGATTTTTATTCCAAATGGATGCTGGATCCTCTGAAAACAGGAACCTTCTCTAAAGACAGCTAGAGAAATAGGGCTTCCTCTCAGAATCCTGCCACTCTATTAATAGTTTCCACCAGAACATCTCTCTCTCTCTCTCTCTGTGTAGATCTGGCAGGTGCCGAGCCCTGAGCATGAGGCGGGGTTATGTCCTGCTGAATGGGTTTAGAGGGAAGCTGAAACATCTGAAAAAGCGTTCTGAAAGATGAGAAGGTGGATGACAACTCTTTCACAGAAGCTGCCAAACCGGACTGCTGCTCAGATTCCCTTTCCTTAACCAGGGAGTCTATGCATTCTTTACACAAAACCTTGGTCCATGCTTCCCCTAAACTGTCTCTACAAGAGGCACACTTCCTTTTAGAGACATGAGTGGACTGTTTTTTCTGTAGATTTCTGAAATTACAAACATCATATTACATTCAGCATGTTTAATGGAAACAACCCTGGGAGTGCACCAGATCCACCTCTTATGGAACTGAGCCACCCCCACCCCCTGACTACCCAGGGGGCTGCCCCCCCTTTAAGTAAGGAACCATACATGAGAGGGAACAATCCTTAGAGAGGACCCCTCCCCAGGGAACTCTTACCTTCGGAAGGCTAGAGATAACGTCCGTATGAGTTGCAGCATCTGCTTCAGACATGACTGCAGGTGGTTGCCTGTGTTGAGTCTCACTCCAGCCTGAGCCCGGCCCCCTATCAGCACCGCGACCCGGAACCGGAAGCCGCGGGTCAAAGGGAGACGTCCGCCCTCCGCTGGAAATGACGTCACTCGTCGTCCGGCCCGCTGGTTCCAAAAATTTGCGACCTGTACAGAGTACAGGGAGAGCGGACCGTCTCCTTGCTGCGGCCCTGTGGACACGATAGGGGTCCACCGCAACCTGATGCCGCGCTCGACAAGGAAGGGGTGGCTCCTGCTGTGGGTATGTAACGCATACCTTATCCTGGAAGCCCCTGCTTTCCTAGGGATGCTTTAAGAGGCCACAATCTCCCTGACTGCAACAGACCTGGTACCTATGCACAGTGTCTCCCCACTGGAGGAAACACTAATAACTGAGGTCCAGCAGAGGAGGAGAGAATTTATGGGCTGGCGCAGTGTTTCCTAGAGGAAGAGGAGGAGACTGTCTCTATAGTGGCTGTCCTGAATGACGAAAAGGGAAAATAGAAGTGTAGTAAATAAGTAGAATAGTAAAAAGAGCAATGCTAAAATGGGCAAGAGTCATTTTACAACATGGTTATATAAAATTCTTATGCCAAGACATGTCCTTTATCGGTGAGAAAGTAGTCAGCAAAATGGTCATATTTATAGGACATGATTGAGACATGGGGGGGGGGGGTCTGATGACCTTCATGTTCATTTGCCATCTCTTCTGCAGAGTCTAAGGCCACTGTCATACACAAATAGTTATGTAGAACACAGCAAGATAACACTATATTGATAGCGTGCTCAACAGTCAACACCACGAGCCATTTGGCTGTGCAGATTCCAAAAAAACTCCATGTGGCATGCTCTACTCAGTCAATAATTTTAAAAAAATTCATTAAATCTGAAACCTGCCTCATGTAGGACCTGAGGTGGTAAGTAGCTAAAGCAAATGCCTCATCTGCTACACCATCTAAAAAAGGCAGATCAGGCCCAGAAGTGACAGGCACAGTCAGATTGTGGCATGTCTAAAAACCCCTTAATGGAAACCCATCACAGAATTACAGAACATACTTGAATCTCCAGAACTTCCACTGCTATACATTTCATATTGGAGTCACCGAGTTACAGCAGAACTATAGAGAAATATTTTTTAAAGTTAAAAATAACAGGATCCAGAGTGGAGTGGCTAGATCTGACACGTTTCCCATCAAATGCCCCAATGCAATGTGTAAAGTTCTCACAAAACTCTTCTGCCATTTCCTCCCACAAACTGGCTGTTAGCTGTGGCATATCCAGTTTCAGTTTTCCTTAGTGCATTAAACTTGTCTAGCACTCTGGAGTCTGAGGAGAGGGTAATGTTCGACAAATTAAAAGGTGAACTCTTAACACTTTATCCCAAAAGGGAAAAAAGTTACAGTAGCTGCTTAAAAAAGTTGCATAGCTATAGTACATCTGGAAAGTATTCAAAGCGCTTCACTTTTTCCACATTTTGTTATGTTACAACCTTATGCCAAAATGGATGAAACAAATTTTCCCCAATATTCTACAAATGCCCTATAATGACAACAGGAAAGAAGTTTGTTTGAAATCTTTGAAAAAAAATTAACACGTACATTAATATTCACAGCCTTTGCCAGGACACTCAAATGAGCCAAGGTGCATCCTGTTTCCACTGATCAAGTTGTAGAAACATCTCAAGGATGATTGGAGCCTACCTGTGGTAAATTCGGTTTATTGGACATGATTTGGAAAGGCGCACACACCTGTCTATATAAAAGATCCCACAGTTAACAGTGCATGTCAGCATGCAAACCAAGCCATGAAGTCCAAGAAAGTGTCTGTAGATGTCCCAGACAGGATTAGATCAAGGCAGAGCTGGTGAAGGGTACAGAAGCAAGTCTGCAGCATTGAAGGTCCCAATGAGCACAGTGGCCTCCATCATCTGTGAATGGAAGAAGTTTGGAACCACCAGGACTCTTCCTAGAGCAGGCTTCCCAGCCAAACTGAGCGATCGGGGGAGAAGGGCCATAGTCAGGGAGGTGACCAAGAACCCAATGGTCACTGACAGAGCTCCAGCATTTCTGTGTGGAGAGAAAAGAACTGCCATCTCTGCAGCACTCCACTAATCAGGTCTGTATGGTAGAGTGGCCAGACAGAAGCCACTCATCAGTAAAAAGGCCCATTACAGCCCGTCTGGAGTTTGCCAACAGACACCTGAAGGACTCAGACCATGAGAAACAAAACTGTCTGGTCTGATGAAACAGATTGAACTCTTTGGCCTGAATGGCATGCATCATGTCTGGAGGAAACCAAGCACCACTCATCACCTTCAGAGCATATCAAAATGTTCACTCTCCCGCGTTGTGTGGCAAGTTCCAGGAACAAGGAAGCTTTATACAGCAGCACTAAACGGAGCACCACTGATCTTGACTGAAAAGTTCCTCGTCTACACCAAGACATCTAAACAGGGCTCTGAATTAGAGGAAAATCTTAAAACGAGTTAGCCGGTGTGACTACAAGTGTTGTGGATTTTCGCATATGGATTTAAGCAGATGGTTTTATGATAATGCTATGACACAAGTACTGGTTTGTGAGTAGATTCACTTCTATGTTATTAAATAAAAACATGTATTGGAGGATAATACACTAGGCTTATGTGCCCTCTGTTCTCCTATACCGCTCATCACCTGGCCAATACCATCCCTACAGTGAAGCATGGTGGTGGCAGCATCATGCAGTTGGCATGTTTTTCAGCGGCAGGAACTGGGAGACTAGTCATTATCAAGAGAAAGATTACAGCAGCAATGTACAGAGACATCCTTGATGAAAGTGCTCTGGACCTCAGACTGGGGAGAAGATTTATCTTCCAACAGGACAAAGACCCCAAGCACACAGCCAAGACAAAGGAGTGGCTACGGGACAACTCTGAATGTCCTTGAAAGGCCCAGCGAGAGCCTAGACTTTGACCCCACTGAACAGCTCTGGAGAGATCTGAAAATGGCTGTGCACCACAGACACTACCCATTCAACCTGATTGAGCTTGAGAGGTCTTGCAAAGAAGAATGGGAGAAATTGCCCCAAAAAAATTGGATTTTTATGTCATACCTACCTGTAAAATCCTTTTCTTTGAGTACATCATGGGAGACAGTCAGGCTAATATTCATTACCTGCTGGGTTATACATTAGGTGAATAGAAGTGACCCCCTATATAATCCCTCCCATACAGGAAGTATGTTAGTTTTGTAGCAAGCACTAAATCCTAGAAGAGGGGAGGGTTCTCTGTGTCCCATGATGTACTCAAAGAAAAGGATTTTACAGGTAAGTATGACGTAAAAATCCTATTTCCATACATCATGGGACACAGGCTAATATTCATTACCCGCTGGGACGCCTCAGAGCAATAGCCATGAGGGGAGGGAGACACCCTGCCAAATAGCTGTCAGAAATTATACAGCAGCCTGCAGTACACTGCAGCCGAAAGCCGATTTGCTTGGCTGCTCGAAAATCCACTTGATAACATTTTGTGAACGTATGCACTGAAGACCAGATAGCAGCCTTACAAATATGAGCCACAGATACCTGATGGCTAAAAGCCCAGGAGGTTCCTACACCCCTGGTAGAATGAGCTCTCATTCTAAAAAGGAGGAGCTTTACGTTTCAGACCGTAGGCCTGAATGACCAATTGACGGACCCAATTGGCAATGGAAGCTTTGGAAGCTACCTGCCCCTTCTTGGGCCTTTATTTTTTTAACCAAAAGAGTCTGATCCTCGGATCTCCGCAGATCTAGACAAATAAACCTCAACTGCCCGGACAACGTCCAAAGAATGCAGTAAATTCTTCCGCCAAACGAGGCTGAGAGAAAAAAAGGCAAAAATAAAGTCCTGATTTAAATGAAAGGCCGACACAACCTTTGGCAAAAAGGATGGAACAGGTCGTAACATGACTGTCATGATGAAGGATCCAGTACGGTTCCCTGCATGAAAGAGCCGCCAACTCGACACCCTTCTAGCCGAAGTGATAGCCATCAGGAAGGTTAGCTTGCATGACAGCAAGTCTAATGAAATTTCCTTAATAGGTTCAAACAGTTGTTTCTGTAACAGACAGCACCAAGTTCAAAGTCCCAAGGACACATAGGTGACCTAATGGAGGGAAGCAAGCAAGGTGCCCCCTGCATAAAAGGTTTGGATCAAGGAATGGGAGGCTAAAGGCCTGTGGAAGAATACTGATAGGTCAGGTTTTGGCCCTCTGATTTTACTCAAGGCCAATTTGATTTCCATAGCTGACTGTAGAAAAGAGAATTCTCCCAATCACAGAATTCCAAGGATGCCATTTTCTGGCTTCACACCAAGCAAGATAAGTCTTCCAGACCTTATGATAAATCTTCCTAGTGACAGCTTTTCGAACATTCACTCGAGTGGACACCACTGGTCCCGAGATTCCACAGTCCTTTAACACCCTGGCTTCAATAGCCATGCCGTCTAAATTGGGATGGAATATAGGACTTGAGAAAGTAGATTGGGACGACGTGGGAGCATCCATGGCCCGACTATTGTCAGTCTCACAATCTCCGGGAACCAGGGCCTTCTGGGCCAGGCTGGTGCCACCAGAATGACTGGAACCCCCTCTCTCCGAATCCTGCGCAACAAATGTGGAAGGAGAGGGATCGGAGGGAAAGCATAACCCAGGGAGTACTGGCTCCATGGAACTATCAGAGCATCTGCTCCAATTGCCAGAGGATCTCTTGTTCAAGACAAACTGCTGTAGCTTGTTGTTGAACCTGGATGCCAGTAGGTCAACCTTTGGCCATCCGCAACGTTGGCAAATTTCCTGGAAAACCTCTGGGTGTAGGGACCATTCCCCCAGGCAGATCTGCTGGCAGCTGAGATAATCTGCCTTCCAGTTCTGTACTCCTGGGATATGGACTGTCGATATTATTGGCACATGTCCCTCTGCCCAGGCAAGTGTGTAGTTCCCCTTCAGAGCTGAACGACTCCTGGTACCACCTTGATGGTTTATATAGGCCACTGCTGTGGCATTGTCAGACTGAACCCTGATGGGGCAGTCCTAAAGCTCCACCGTCCAGGACCGTAGGGCCAGATGTACTGCCCGTAATTCTAGGACATTGATGGGCTCACAGCTCAGGGGAAATGGTCAGGGACAGAGCAGACCCTGCCCATCTAGGGTCACTCCCCAGCCTGAGAGCGACTGGCATCTGTAGTCAGTACTCTCCAAGTTACCAGGAGAAAGGATTTTACCCTTTCGCAGGTTCTGATCCTGCAACCACCAGTTTAGGCTTAAGCATGCCTGAGGAGATAAGTACATTGGATAATCCAGGGCTTTTCTTCCTCTGTTCCAAGCCAACAAGATGTCTTGTTGTAAGGGCCTGGAATGGAACTGGGCATAGGGTACTGCCTCAAAAGAGGATACCATCCTCCCTAGAATACTAATACAGAGCCGAATGGAAGGTTGTCTGATGTCTCTTATTCTGACACACCTGATCCTTCAGGGCACAGATGTCTACGGATGGCAAGAATACTCTTGCTTGGACCAGGTTTAGGATCATATCTAAATACCTTAGACTAAAAGGAATGTGCATGAAAATGATGCGAGAGTGTTTAAAGAGCAGGAAAAAATAAACAAATGAGTGTATGTGTGATGTGTGGATTTAAGGAAAAAGTGCATGATATTGCCAAGTATCTAAGTCTACGGCATCCAAAGCTGGTGTGCACATAGATCAAAATTATATACAAGTAAAATATTATTCTATGGGGTCTGATAAAGCATTGATAATCAGATGCATCATAAGTTCTTACTCACTCGCATCATTTTCATGCACATTCCTTTTTTCACATTTTCTTCATATTTTTTACATTTATATTTTACACGTCATTATTCACTGTGCACATCCCTCACTTTTCTTCCTATCACTGCCATTGTCAGCATTAAAAAGACAAGGTCATCCCTGACATATTTTATATTAGTTATATCAATATAGACACTTTACTAATCTCATTATCCTTCACATGATTAATTCAAGCTGTAATAGATTACTACAACACTTTCTGACCGCCCAACAGTTAAATCTAACCACTAACCTATATGGGTATATTCATGAGCTAACGCTCTGACAATTTTCGTAGGTTCCGGCCCCACCTACCCCGTGGCGTGCAGGTGGGGGGGGCAATTATACGTGTGACTCCTTGCAAGCCATATCAAGTGGATTCCTGTTCCCCCCTCTTCCGGGGTGCTGCTACGTGTGGGCACACTGGATGGTCTGGCTGCTATGTGGGGAGGCTCTGATCGAGGGGTATATCCAAACTCAGTGGTAATTATGGGCAAAGTGTTACTAAACATGTTGCTAAACAAACTTGCTGATGCTGTAACTCTTTTAAATAAGCTGGACATACTATTATAAATTTTTCTTTAAGCAAACTCATTCTCTGAAGAGACCCCAAAATTCATGGGTCGAAACGCGTCAGATTTGTTATGCAATAGCCTTATCACATGCTGTGTATAACATATGTTTGCTGTTATATGTATTTGGTATGGGTATTATCCCACTTGAGCTCCCAATTTATATTTATATGTTGTTACATTTATTCATTACCCTTCAATAAAGAATTTTAATATTTTACTTAATGCCTTGCTCATATCTATAGCTAGCTGCCTAAAAACCCCGCTCGGGGGACTTTCCCATTTTTCAAAAACCTGACCATAACTCCAGCTTGTAACCGCAAGATATAATTGAGGTGACCCACTCGTCCTGAATTGTTTTCCAAATGTTTGCAAAGTGCAGCAGCCTCCCCCCCCCCCACCCAATGGAGTAGATGCGTCCCCTCAAAAGGAAGGCTTGGTGCTGGGTTTAGAAGAATTTTGGACCAAGGGCTTTTTCTGGCCCTGCGGCTTGCCCCTGGCTCTAGTGCCCTGTTGGCGGCGGAAACGCCCTGACGCTAAGACATTTGAGGAAGCAGTCCCTGGGTTTTTAAATGAGATGTCTGGTGCTTTTCTTCACAGGAAGTAGAGAACTCTACCCTCCGGAAATCTTTGCGATATTTGTCCAAGTGATCACCGAATAAACGTTCCAGATGAAACCTGCCAATAACTTTTTACAAGGGAGATCGGCTGACTAGTTCTTAAGCCATAAAAGTCTGTGCATATGTACAGACAAGAGAGCCAGACGAGAAACCTGCTGTATTGAATCCTTTAAAAGCATCAACAGCAAAACACAGTGCTCGAGGAATAGCTGTCTTACTTTCAGGCAGATCATCCTCCTGGTTAGGCCGTTTGAGCTGATCCTTTACGGACTGGCAAATACCAATTGCTGCAACAGCTGGCTGAATAGCTGAACTGGCCAAAGAAAAGGAAGCCTTTAATAATTTTAATTTCCAAAACGTCTTTCAGGACAGCACCCGAGAGATCATGACGACTCTTCCCACAGGAAACACCTCATCAATTAAGTCTTTAATTGGAGTCCTCCACGTCGCCTCGTAAGTTTGTGTTTCCACCAGCTGGAGGAACACCTCTGGTGGGAGCCATGATCTCTCAGGATTTTCCCTGGGAGACACAGGTTCTCACCTGTTAGGTCTTTTTTTGGCTAGGCGAGTGAGCCTCCCACTTGCCTCCCAGATGGACGGTCCCGTGGGCTCCCTCTTCCGTGCTCGGGGAGAGCCTGTACGTCTGGGGGTGCTGCTTCCAATTTTTGGCCAGACAGGCGGCCGTCCTCCGTTCCCTGCTGGCTGCATTGGAGGAACGAACGTTGGCGGCCACCATGTTTCTGGTCAGGAGCGCCTCAGCCACGTCCTGTAATGGGAGGAGGCAGCACTTCCGGGTCATTTCCGAACGCAAAGCGCAGAGGGAGAGGGCAGGGTCACCTGGTGCCTTATTTCCGGTTCCAGGTCAGCGCAGCGGCGTTTTCTAATCTGGAACCGTTTGTTTCACCACGCGCCCGCAGACAGCTATGGATAGCGATGCAGCGGATAAGGGGGCAAGCCAAGATGCCAGCAAGGCTAAGGTAAGGGACTGTGTCCTCCATTACCCTGGGCCGTTTTCTCCTGTGGGGGCGGTTACTCGCCCTTTCCCCCACCACCCACCCCCTCCCTCAATTCTTGGGAATGTATGTTGCAGTGGCTAGGTTTAGTATATCTGCCCTGCAACAGGGGGTTAGGTGATGGTGGCTTGCTGGGCACATGGAAGTGAGATGTTATCTTCCTTAGTGCACCTGGGTGTCTTATTTGTGCTGTATTGCAGCATTTTAAGCGTGGTTCCGTGTCTCTTTTCTGTTTGTCCAGGCCAAAGGTTCTGCCCAACCAGTCAAGAAAAGGTGCCCTGTCTGCAAAATGAAATTAAGCGATGTTTGGACCAAAACGCTTTGTGCAGAGTGCATTACAAATTTGGTCAGAGAGGAGACTCCATCCGTATGTGGCAATTTGGTTACAACAATAAAGGATGAGCTCCGGGCCACCTTTCAAGCTTTTAGGTCAAACCTAAGAGAGGAACCAGGTCCCTCTAGGGATTCTTCGGTTCCGCAGCCATCTTCAGAACCCCAGGGCGGCTCTCAAATAATTGAGGGGTCCGATATCCCAGGACACTTACCAAGGGTCCGTTTCCCTCGCTCCAGATGATACAGATTCTGAGGAGGAAAATGAATCAGATGCCGCTTCTAAATACAAAATGTCGCTAGAAGAGGTGGGAGGACTCCTGAAAGTAATCCATGCCACTTTGGGGATAGAAGAGGAAAAAGGAACTCTCCCTGCATGACCGCATGTATGCTGGTTTAGGAGATTCAAAAGGCCGTTCTTTTCCAGTCCATTCGGTTATCACTGATTAAAAAAAAAAAAAAAAAAAAAAGGAGTGGCTGGAACCTGAGAAAAAGCCTCTTTTCCCGGGCTCACAAGAAAAGATTTCCATTTGAGGAAAATCCGGATTCTATATGGAACAAAGTTCCAAAATTGGACTCTGCCTTTTCTCAGGTCTCCAAGTCTACGGACCTCGCCTTTGATGACATGGCAACAACCTGTGTTGCAAGGAACTTAGATCACTGGGTTAACCAGTTGAAGGCCCATGTCACAGTAGATTCCTCAAAACAGGAGATTCTAGACTCCTTTTCAACCCTGTCTGCAGCAATATCTATTGCGGATGCGTCTGCAGAATCTATCCGCATGTCGGCGAGGTCAGCAGCTTTAACTAATTCTGCCAGAAGGGCCTTATGGCTGAAGACGTGGCCAGGGGATGCTGCATCTAAAAATAGACTGTGGTATTCCTTTTGCAGGTGATCCGTTATTCTGTTCGGAGCTAGAGTCCATTCTTGACCGTACGGCAGATAAGAAAAAGTCGTTTCCGGTTAAGAAAAAACAGGTGCAAACCCGTAACCTTTTTTCGGCCCCAAAAAGGTCAGCAGGAAGGAAAAAACGCAGGGCAAGAAGAAGCCATGATCTTCCCAGAAGCCCAAAGGTATGGGTGGAGTGCTCTTCAATCCTCCTGCGACCTCCAGAAAACCACAATGACTCCCTCAAGGTCGGGGGAAGACTCCAGGAGTTTCTTCCTCAGTGGAGAGCCATTTTTTCAAATCAGTTCATTGTAAATATGCTCTCCCAGGGGTATAAGATAGAATTCACGGAAGAACCTCCAAAAAGATTCTTGGTGACAAACGTCCCAAGGGATGCAGTCAAGGCTTTCGCCATGAAGTCCCTAATTCAGGAACCGAAAACTCAGAAAGTCATTGTTCTGGTCCCGGCAGGGGAGTTCTTCCAGGGGTTCTACTCACATGTTATTCCCATTCAGAAACCTTTAGGAAAGTTCCGTCTTATCCTGAATCTCAAAATGCTGAACAAATCAGTAGAGTACAGAAGGTTTTGGATGGATTCCATATTTTCAGTAAGAAACCTCCTGTATCATGGGTGCTACATGGCATCAATAGGTTTACAAGATGCCTACCTCCACATTCCTATTGCCGCCAGGTCGCAGAAATATCTGAGGTTAGCACTGAAAGAAGGGAAGAAGGTGGTGCATCTGCAATTCAGAGCACTCCCATTTAGTCTGTCATCATCCCCAAGGGTGTTCATGAAAATAATGGCCGAAGCACTGGCGCCTCTGCGTCTAGAAGGGATCTCAGTTATTCCTTATCTGGACGACCTGCTGTTTTTTGCTCAGACCAGAGAAGGTCTTCAAGAAAACTTGCTCAGAGCCCGTGTTCACCTAGAATCCATAGGGTGGATTTTAAGCCTTCAAAAATCAAATCTGATTCCCTCACAGGAAGCGTTATTCCTGGGTTTCTGTATCAACTCTTTGGAACAAAAAATCTTTCTTCCAGAGGAAAAACAGAAAAAATTGGTACAAGTGGTGTCACTGCTACAGTCCAATCAATTTCTGTCCATCAGGAAGGTCATGTCAGCATTGGGAACCCTGACCTCTTCCATACCGGCCGTCCATTGGGCAAAGTTCCATTTCAGACCTCTGCAAAGTTTCCTGTTAAAAACCTGGAATCACCAGCAGGATTCACTAGATTCACTAGTGAAGATCCCTACTTCAGTGAAAAGGAGTCTTTGGTGGTGGAAGAACCAGACAAGATATTCAGAGGGTCGGTTATGGTCCTTCCCAACCCAGGTGAGGTTGACAACCGATGCCAGTTCCTGGGGTTGGGGGGGCTCATATGAACGGTCGGTGGGCCCAGGGGTCGTGGGCCACAAAAGATGCACTGAGGTCCTCAAATTGGAGGGAACTAAAAGCTATAGAGATAGCCTTACTGACCTTTGCGAAAGAAGTCCAGGGACAGCATACTCAGATCCTGTCAGACATTGCCACGGCGGTGGCCTACATAAACAGACAGGGGGGGAACCAGAAGCAAAGTTCTGTAAATCCTAGCAAAAGGCATTCTAAGTTGGGCAGAGCGCCATACTCTATCCTTATCCACGGTCCATTTAAAAAGGGACCCTAAACAGAGTAGCGGACTTCCTAAGCAGGAACCAGGTATTAGAAGCGGAGTGGCAATTGAATCCAGAAGTCTTTCATTTGATAGTGCAGAAATGGGGGCGCCCAAGAGTGGATCTCTTTGCGACCCAGGAAAACTTGCAAGTGTCTCGTTTCTTCTCCCTGAACAGGAACGAGGCATCACTGGGAGTGGATGCTCTGGCGCACAATAGGAAATTTCTCCTCGGTTACGCATTCCCCCAGTTTCAGCTTATCCCTCGGGTCATAGCAAAAATCAGGAAGGAGGAGACAACAGTGATCCTTATCACTCCCTTCTGGTCCAAAAGGCCTTGGTTTTCATCCCTTCTTCAGATGCAACTAAAACCATTCTGGCACCTTCCGTTAAGGAAAGACCTTCTGTAAGAGCCCTTTCACACTGGGGCGGTTTGCAGGCGCTATTGCGCTAATAATAGCGCCTGCAAACCGACCCGAAAGTGCCGCTGCTGTGTATCCAGTGTGAAAGCCCCGAGGGCTTTCACACTGAAGCGATGCACTGGCAGGACGGTAAAAAAAGTCCTGCCAGTAGCATCTTCGGAGCGGTGAAGGAGCGGTGTGTATACCGCTCCTGCCCATTGAAATCAATGGGACGGCACGGCTATACCGCCGGCAAAGCACCTCTGCAGAGGCGCTTTGCGGTGGTATTTAACCCTTTCTCGGCCGCTAGCAGGGGGTAAAACTGCCCCGCTAGCGGCCGCATACCGACAGTAAAACACTGATAATAGCGGCGTTTTACCGCCGACCCCCCCCCCCCCCCAGTGTGAAAGGGCTCTTACAAGGTCCTCTGCTTCACCAGGTAGTAGCAAAACAAACTCACGGCCTGGCTACTGAGGAACAGCTCTTGAAGAGAAGGTTTCTCGGATAGATTGGTGGCTACCCTCCTATCCAGTAGAAAGAAGGTTACAAGAGCAATATATTCCAAAGTTTGGAAAGTCTTCAACTCCTGGTGCACAGCATCTGACAGATCACCAAAAAAAACTCCTTCTGTTCTTGAGTTCCTGCAAGAAGGAGTGGACAAGGGCCTAGCGGTCAGCACCCTCAAGGTTCAAGTTGCTGCGCTGGGGGTATTTCTGGAAAAATCCATTTCATCAGAACCCTTAGCAATTAGATTCTTCAAAGCTCTCACCCGGTCTAGACCAGTGGTGATCAAAAGCTGTCCAGCATGGGACTTATCGGTTGTTCTTCAGGCCCTGACCAAGGAACCTTTTGAACCCATTAATTTAGCCTCCCTGAAATTAGTTACTTTGAAAACAGTCTTTTTAGTGGCGGTTACAACAGCTCGAAGAGTCAGTGAGCTGCAAGCCTTATCTTTTCCATTTTTTCAGACCGAATTGTTCTAAAGACGGATCCTATTTTCTTGCCGAAGGTCGCTTCGGTCCAGAATCAAACTCAGGAGATACTTCCTATTTTTTGTTCTGATCCATCGGGTAAGAAGGAAGAAGAATTCCATACCCTGGATGTTAAAAGAGCAGTCTTGAGTTACTTAGAAAACACTAAAGACTTTAGATGTTCAGATGCCCCATTTGTTTTATTTTCCGGTAATAAAAAAGGAAGTCAAGCTTCTAGAGGAACCATTGCCAGATGGTTGAGAATGGCTCAGAGGCCTATTCCCTTACAGGTCAAGAGAGTCCAGTGAATGTCTGGGCTCATTCTACAAGAGCTTTGGCGGTGAGTTGGGCAGAAAAAGCTGGCGCCACCCCCGAACAAATCTGTAAGGCAGCTACTTGGACAAGTCTGACAACCTTTGCCCGTCATAGGTTAGACCTCATGACAGCTGGGGACCAGGCTTTTGGAAGAAAAGTCTTACAGGCTGTTGTCCCACCCTAAATGGAGTAAGTCTCGATTATCCTCTCGGGTGCTGTCCTGAAAGACGTTTTGGAAAATTGCAAGTTAGACTTACCAGTAACTTGTTTTCCAATAGGCTTTCAGGACAGCAGTAACCCGCCCTTTTTTTATGCTGATGCTGTAATACTATGATAGAACTGTCGCTTATGTGTTGCAGCTGGGGCTGGAGTTCTCTACAAACAACTGACGAGGCAACATGGAGGACTCCAATTAAAGACTTAATTGATGAGGTGTTTCATGTGGGAGGAGGAGTCATGATCTCTCGGGTGCAGTCCTGAAAGCCTATTGGAAAACAAGTTACCGGTAAGTCTAACTTGCAATTTTCTTGTCAACAGGGTCTTTCAAGCCCTGTGCTTTATCTACTGGTCAAGTCAATTTCTTGTTTAAGGAAGAGACTGCTGCATCTACGGCTGGCATGTTCCATTTAACAAAATTTTCACCCATGGGAAATAAAATAGAAAACCATTTAAGGAGGCAAAAAAGTCCTGTCCAGATGATCAGCATATACCGCCTGTTCCAACAGGGGGTGTAGCGGGAAAATCTGTGCGACTTGAAAAGGCCTCAAAGATCCTAAAGAGGACCAGGGGGGCTTAGTCACCTCTGCAAGAGGCAACTTAAAGGAAGAATGAACCATTTCGCTCAGAGTCAGGATCAATGGCCTTTGCGACTGAGAGGCAGACATCGACTGGATATTTTCTTGTCCAGATTGCTCGGAAGCAGACTCATCTGCCGGGCACTCCACCAAATCCTGAGCTTTAAGCTCTGCCCCACCCTCAACCCATTCCTGCTCTAGACTAGGAAACTCTGGAGAGGGGGGATCTGTCACGCTTCATGCCACACTGCAGGATGGAGGCAATCATGCCAGCAATCCTGTGCTCTAACCCGGCTAGGGCTGAGGACAGTTTATCCTTAGCGATAAAGGGTGAAGCAGCAGCCTTGACTAGGCAAAATACCAGATAGGCACAGCGGCTCAGATTGCCCAGAAGCCTCTAGTCCTTCAGGGGATACAACACTAGGGATACGACTAGGTTCATCAGGAACTGACATGTGTGCCCTTCCATGTGGTGTTAGTCCCACTCCTCTTTTTGGAAGACATTTAATAGCCACAGAGTACTTGGGTGTAGTATTAAAACACCTCAGAAGGGAGACCCTTTAATAGGGCTCACCTAGCCCCTATGCAACAATCCTGCCAAGCACCTTTAGCCTGCCAAGCAACACCTGGTGACTCACGTGACCCGACTAAGGAAAAATGAACCACTGCAAGTGTCTGTTCAGAGCCGGCTGTGTCCCACAGCTGCCTTCTGGAAGCCCCTCATGCTTGGCCTACACAGCTTAAATAAGCTGGGTGTGCGCCAGGACGTTCTGTGCATGCGCACACACGTGCGTGACTGTACGACGTATGATGCAAATCTTCGTGCGCCCAGATAAAGGCTATGGCACATGTGTGAAGAAGCCGTGTGCACATTGGCCGCCAAACTGTTGAGGCCAGTGGCTCTCTTCGCGAACACACGTGCGCCAGGGCAAACCACGCCAAAATGGTGCACTGTCGTGTGCCATCATACAGGTAAAAAACAGCCAGACACAAGCGAAAAAGGTACACTTTGCAAACACCCACAGCTAGCCCAGAACTCCCCCGTATGGTCACTGCACACAGGTGTGCAGCCTTTAGCTAGCTTGACTAACAATCACTGGGGAACCCCACAATAATTTAAAAAAAGGCCCAATCTTCACCATTCACGGCGGGTTCCTGTCACTTGGACCTTCAAGGACTGGGTACCCTTTCATGTTTAGGGTCCACTCCTTGGACCTGTACAGCACCCTGCAGGAAATTCCTTAGCGCTGTAGTGTCTGGGATTTCCACTCCAGTGTCCAGCACCCGGAGGCCACATTACAAGCAAAACCTTACAGGATCTCGAGTCTTCTTTGCAAGGCTCAGGTACCATTTATCTAAGCATAAAAGCCTGTGTCAAATGGACCCAATTGGTCAATCCCTCGATTCATTTTAGAACCGTTTGTGGGACTAGAGACCTGGAGCTCAGAGAGCTCAAACAAACCCCGCCCATTTCCGGCTCTTAAACAAGCCTACACGTCTTTTCAAACATTGCTGATGTCTCATGTAGATGGAGACAACCAAAAACTTTCATAGCACAAGGCAAGACTTCGGTAAGAGACACTTAGAATTCTCACAGAAGCAACTGCCTCCTATTTTTCCACTGATGAACGCAGGCTGCAGCTCCCTTGTATTCTTGGATGCAGGTCAGTAATTTAGATGTCTCACACACTATGTAATTTCTATCCCTATACTAATGGATATTGTCACAATTGACATATACCAGCAGTTGTCTGCACGCTGACATGTTCACATAACAGTATTTTTGCCACCAGCTAACACACACTGGCGACTTTCACCCTGTAGAACAGATGCGTGTTCTTAGCGTGTGTATGTATGCATTCACTTAAACACCCATGCATCTGTTTGTGCACGTATGGACGTATACTCATACATGCACATTGTGTAATATATAATATTATATGTATGTGGTTTTTTTATACATATGCATACTGTATATCCACAAGTGCACTTTACCTGTAACTATGCTTATTGAACTCACCTCAGCAAGTAGCAATGTTCTTCACATGTTTTAAACAATACCATGAGGAATATACCAATGTTTAAAGGCTTACTAATGTTTTAGTACTTTTATTACCGTTTCATGTTTACATTTCATGTAATTCGACATATTAATTTTAATTCTAATTTCAATTACACGTCTCTGGTCTGTATTATGTAGTATACAACTCCAACATTTTTAAATAGGTGCTTAGTACTATACACATATTTGATCTCTATTCCATCTAAAGCGCTGGGATGTGGACAGGTCTAGAGCTAAGGAGAACCAGCCACTTACCATGTGATATACCTCCCAACTATCCATTCCTCTATGTTGGTCTACCGTATTATACAGACTTTCTTCAAGGCTCTGATGAAGAGGGAACCCCTCAAAACGCGTCAAACACCTTTGAACACTTGCCCTTATATTTTAAATGTGTATAATTTGTAACCTAGCTTTTCTCAAATCTAGTCATTTTTTATATGCATTTATCGAATTTGTATTTGAATAAATTGTATTATCTTAATCCAAGCATTTGATCACGTGCCTTCCAACCCTTTTTTCCACTAAACCATGCCACCCACCTTGCAGACACTGTTAAAAAAAATGAAAGTACTTCCTGTATGGGAGGGGTTATATAGGGTATCACTTCCTGTCTGAAGACTATTGGTCTATCAGTGTCCCTTCACCTAATGAAGTATAACCCAGCAGGTAATGAATATTAGCCCGACTGTCCCATGATGTATGAAAAAAGAAATAGGTGTACCAAGCTTGTAGCATCATACTCAGACTTGAGGCTGTAATTTGTGCCAAAGGTGCTTCAACAAAGTATTGAGCAAAGATTGTGAATACTTGTGTACATGGATTTTTAGTTTATCATTTTTAATAAATCTGCAAAGACTTCAAACTTCTTACACATTGTCATTATGGGTTATGGTTTGTAGACTTGAGGAAAATTATGAATATAAAGCAGAGTTCCACCCAAAAGTGGAATTTGGCAAGTCTTTTGGGGGTGCTTTGTTTTGGGTGAGACTTCCTGCTTCTGCCTACGGGCTGCCTAGGCGACTCCTCCTCTCCCCCTAGGCAGCCCCTCCCTCTCAGCCATCTTCTGGGACACGTGACAGGTCCCAGAAGATTGCCTGTTCACTGGGAGAGCGCAATGCAACTCGCGCATGTGCAGTGCGCGCCCGGCCGTGAAGCCACAAAGCTGTTATGGCTGGGTGCCCACAGTTTCAATGGGGGGAGGAGTGGGGGGGGGGAGAGGAGGAGGGGGAGAGGAGGAGGGGGGAGGAGGAGGGGGAGAGGAGGAGGGGGAGGAGGAGGGGGAGAGGAGGAGGGGGAGAGGAGGAGGGGGAGAGGAGGAGGGGGAGAGGAGGAGGGCTCCGCAGGACTGCATCGCTGGACCATGGAACAGGTAAGTGTCTGTTAAAAGTCAGCAGCTAAACTTTTTGTAGCTGCTAACCAAACAAAAAAGCCTGGAACTCCGCTTTAATCCATTTTGGAATAAGGCTGTAACATGTGTAAAATGTGGAAAAGTGAAGCGCTGTGAACACTTTGCGGATGCACTGTAGCTGGTAAGATTGAAAAAAGACCACGTTTATAATTCCAGATTAGAAAAAGCCATGCTCCAACCAGCTCACGTTTTACCTCCACTTTTTATCAGAATTTGCTCTGTGGGAAACATCCTCCCCTCCTCAAAGCACAATCATAATGGCCAAGCGACATAACGAGATTAGCAGGAATTCTTTATCATTTTAAAACTGTCAAAATATATGTTAAGATATTTGCATATGCCATATTGTACACCTCTATTTTAAATGCAAAACTGGCATATACCTATAGGTCAAACAACTCCAGGACCCTGGAGACATCAAACATATGGTTTGGTACTGTAATAAAATCCAAGACTTTTCTGGTATCAAATGATTGCATTCATCTCCACTACCCTTTGACTTGCCCAACATTTGTAAACCCCAAGTGGTGTCTGTTGAGTATTTCCAAAGATGCGGACCTTCTTGCAATGCATAAACATTTTCTACGGCACTATGCTAGGAAAATTGCAGCACTTCCTGCCAGACTAATATTAGCAGCTCAAAAAAAGTGGTTTAATAAAACCTTACGCCTTTATAAAATTACATGAGGCAAGAGGATATCCAGTAAAGTTTAACAAGATTGTAAGCTCTAAGGAGCAGGGCCCTCTGATTCCTACTGTATCAAATTGTATTGTATTTGTACTGTCTACCCTCAAGTTGTAAAGCGCTACGTAAACTGTTGGCGCTATATAAATACTGTATAATAATAATAATAAATAATAACAAGATCTGGGGTTCTTAGTTGGATAGTCAGGACACCTGCGACACCCTTTCAGTGATTACGCATCCTACTCCTTAGGACTCTACCATACCCCCTTCTGTCACACTGTTGTACTTTATCATGACACCAACAGCACCTGTGGCCAATAGGGTTTGTTTTTAAGTTGTTTTTTGTTGGATTCCATGCTTCAACTCTTAATACTGATAAGTGCATCCTTAAAATATACTGTTGCTTACTGCCCATTGGTTGAACAAACCTTGACGGTCTGATTATAAATCTATCCTTTAGGTCTTATGCGGTATCTCTGCTACAAACTTTCTTTATTCCGTTAAATGTGTCTAAGTCTTTCATGTTCAATAAAAAACGAAGGTTTATAGAAAAAGTTGAAGAAAGCCACTAGTCTATCCAGTTTGACCAGTGTATGTCTACTCATGTCACTACTATTTTCCATATCCCTGTATATTGTGTTCCTTAGAAGCACAGCTAAAAGCTTTTGGAATCTATGCTCCCGTCTGACAGCAACAACCATGGAAGGGAGTTCACATCTTTATTGCTCTAACAGTAAAGAACCCCTTAGGCAGTTTAAGATTGAGCCATTTGTTTTTAGAAATCTGAGATTAAATAGTTCTTCCAATAATACAGTCCCAGTTTAACCCTTTCGCTGCCAGGCCCTGTGCTCTACTTTTAAACTTAGCTGGTCATGCCATTTTTACAATTTTTTCATTGTTTTTTTTATTTTTCCCTTACAGCTTTTAGAGTTTAACCACTTAGACAGGAAGGTTTTGCTGCTTAATGACAGTCATTTTTTGCACTACTGCACCGCCTCACTGACAAATGTCAGTGTGCCACTGTACCCAAACAAAGTTGACAAGCTTTATCCCCACAAATACGAGCTTTCTTTTGGTGGCCTTTGATCACCGCTGCAGGGGTTTTTTGCGATAAAAAAAAAAAAAAAAAGGGAGCGACAATTTTGCAGGAAAAAAAAAAAACGAGTTACTTACCGGTAACATCCTTTTCCAGGAATCTTTCAGGACAGCACCATAGAGAGAGACACCGGCTCCTCCCCTCTTAGGAAACACCGCCTTCCAATTCAACATTTAAATCTCATCCTCCCAACGGCCCCTCAGTTCTTCACGACTTCCTCCGGCCAGCTGGGGAGACACAAGAATACGTCATACAAATCTTTATCTTACCTGACGTTCTCATGCGATGAGTTCTCATAGATGATCAATAACCTGGGTGGGTACTAGTGCTGTCCTGAAAGATTCCTGGAAAAGGATGTTACCGGTAAGTAACTCCGTTTTTCCCCATTCATCTTTCAGGACAGCACCATAGAGAGGATAAGCGAGCACCTTACCTTAGGGAGGGACTACTGCCTGCAGCACCTTACGCCCAAAGGCTTGGTCTTTGGCTGACAGCAGGTCCAATCTGTAATGCTTCACAAACGTGGAAAAACTGGACCACGTTGCTGCTCTACAGATCTGCTCCGGAGAAGCACCAGCCCACTCTGCTTGAGAAGTTGCCACTGCCCTGGTGGAATGTGCTTTATACCCTCCGGGGGCTCTAAACCCCCGACTACATAGGCCTGGCTAATGGCCAACCTTAACCATCTGGCTATTGATCGTTTAGAGGCTTTGAACCCTTTCCTAGCCCCTGAAAATAATACAAAAAAAAGAATCGGATTTCCTAAACTGTTTCGTACTATCTAAGTACTGAAGGACGCACCTTCTAACGTCCAGTTTGTGAAAAATATGCTCCTGTTCCCTCACAGGATTCGAACAGAAGGTAGGTAAAATAATTTCTTGGCCCCTATGAAAACTAGAGGCCACTTTTGGCAAAAAGGCCGGATCCGTTTTAAAAATCAAACGGTCCGGAAAAAGCTGAAAAAAAGGCGCCCTAATCGAAAGGGCTTCGAGTTCACTTACTCTCCTTGCTGTGGTGATCGCCACCAAAAACACCGTTTTGAGGGTGATCAACTTCAAGGTACAGGATTCCAACGGCTCAAAAGGATCCCTGTAAGAGACTGTAAAACTAAGGAGAGATCCCACACTGGGAATGGGGAACTTTTAACAGGTCTCTGCCTGCCTAAAGCTCTAAAAAACCTAGCTACCCAAGGATCTATAGCTAATGGCTTTTCCAGGAAAACGCTTAGTGCCGATACCTGTCCTTTCAAGGTGCTAAGGGCTAATCCTTTGTCCGCTCCTGCCTGCAGAAACTCTAATACTGCTACAGAACTTCGTACATCGAAGGAGCTTCTGTGCACCAACTGTTAAAGCGTTTCCACACCTTTAGGTAAATGGCTTGCGTCTCTCTTTTCCTGCAATTTAGGAGAGTTGTTACTAGCCGATCCGAGAAACCTTTGCCCTTCAGCAATTCTTCCTCAGTAGCCACGCTGCGAGGTTCCATCGCTCCACCTGAGGGCAACAGATTGGGCCTTGAGAGAGAAGATCCTCCTGGATAGGTAGAATCCAGGGAGGTTCCACTGTCAGACTCTTCAAGAGAGAGAACCACGGCCTCCTTGGCCAGTGTGGTGCTATCAGAATGAGGGTTGTGTCTTCTGACCGAAATTTTCTTAGAACTGCTGGAATCATTACGGGAGGGGGGAAGGCATAACACCTTGAGAAACGCCAGCTCTGAGCTAGTGCATCCACCCCGGCTGCCCCGTCCCATCTGCTTAGGGAAAAGAACAGACGAGCTTTTGTATTTGCCTTTGAGGCGAAGAGATCCACAGAGGGAACCCCCCACTTCTGAGTAATCATCTCGAAGATGTCCTGGTTCAAGACCCAGTCGCCTTCCTTCAGCATTTTTCTGCTCAGAAAGTCTGCCACTTGGTTCTGCTCCCCCTTCAGATGTATTGCAGAAAGAGAGAGAATGCTCCCTTCGGCCCACCTGAGGATGGATTCTGCCAGACCCCACAAGGATTTGCTCCTGGTTCCCCCTTGCCTGTTGATGTAGGCCACTGCTGATGAGTTGTCCGAACGGACCCTCACATGCTGCCCCAGGAGTTCTTTCTGAAAAGCTCTGAGAGACAACTCTATTGCTCTCAGTTCCCTCCAGTTCGAGGACTTCTTTGCGTCTTCTTTTTCCCAGGTGCCTTGTATCATCTTGGAATCTAGGTGTGCTCCCCACCCTGTGCCGCTCGCATCGGTCGTAACCGTTCTGGACACTGGAAGAACCCACTCCAGACCCTGTGAGAGATTGGACCCTTTCCTCCACCACCAGAGGGACCTTTTGACCTGACTTGGCACAGATATAAGGGAGTCCAGAGATGCTGGACTGTGGTCCCAGACACTCAGAATAAACAGCTGTAGGGGGCGAAAGTGCAGCCCTGCCCACTGAACTGCCGGAAGCGTGGAAGTCAGTAAGCCCAGCGCTGACATTGCTTTCCTTACTGAGATCTGACTGCTGCCCTGGAGCAGTAATATTGCTCCGTCCACCTTCTGGATTTTTTCTGCTGGAAGGAACACTTTTTGTTTTGTCGAATCCAGTACATAGCCCAGGAAGATGACCTTTTGGGTCGGAACCAAACTGGATTTTTCCAGGTTCAAGAGCCATCCCAGGTTTTCTAAGCTGTCTCTTGCTACCTGAAGATCCTGGTACAACTGCTCCGGGGAAGGAGCAAACAGGAGCAGGTCGTCCAGGTACGCGACTACAGAGATGCCTCTGAGCCGCAAGAAAGCCAGGACCTCCACCATCACTTTGGTGAAGATGCGGGGGGAAGAGGATAGTCCAAAGGGGAGTGCTTTGAACTGTAGATGAAACGTTCCTTCCCCAGTTTTCACCGCCAGTCTGAGAAACCTCTGGTAACTTTCTGCGACTGGAATGTGCAGATAAGCGTCCTTTAAGTCTATTGACGCCATGAAGCAATTTGGGGGAAGAAGCGTTTTCACCGAATAGATAGAATCCATCCGGAATTTTCTGTAGGTGATTGAGACATTCAGAGGCTTCAGATTCATGATAAGTCTGAATTTTCCCGACGGCTTGCGGACCACAAAAATGTGGGAGTAAAAGCCTCTGCCTGTCTCTTCTACAGGCACCCTCACTATCACCTCTTGTTCCTCTAACTCCTGTAGGGAGGATAGAAGAGCTGACGCTTTCTCTGCACACTTTGGCAGCTCGGTGACCAGAAGTCTGTGCTGAGGGGGTTCTGAGAACTCTAGCTGGTAACCCCTTCTTATGATCCCTAACACAAACTGGTTGGAGGTGATCATCTCCCATTGTGGAAGGAAGGCCCCCAATCTTCCTCCCACCGTGGTTACCCCGTCATTGGGTCTTCTTGGGCTGTTCAGGAGGGCGAAAAATCGCCCCTCCCCGCCCCTTGCCCTTCTGCCCCCAAGCTTTTTTCTGCCGCTCTCCTTTTGGGGCTTCAAATTTTCTTTGAGGGCGAAACTTTCTTTTAGCCTGCTCCCCAAATTTCTTTTTAATGGGAAAGGCCTTTTTCTTATCGGCCGTCCGGTCTAAAACAGTCTCTAAACCTGGGCCAAACAAGAGATCTCCTGTGAGGGGAATTCCACAGAGTTTAACTTTAGACGCGCTGTCTCCTTGCCACGTCTTAAGCCATAGAGCCCTTCGAGCCGAATTAGTGAGGGCTGAAGACCTTGCGGACATGCGCACTGATTCGGCGGAAGCGTCCGCAATATACGCTGCACCCTTAAGTAGCATGGGGAAGGAAGCCAAAATAGTCTCTTTTGGCGTTCCTGCCTCAATATGCGCCTTTATCTGTGTAAGCCAATATTCCATATTGCGGGCCACTACTGTGACCGCCATGGCAGGCTTAAGGTTACCCTGTGATGAATCCCAGGACTTTTTTAAGAGAGAGTCCATCCTTCTGTCCATGGGGTCTGTAAGAACCCCCATGTCCTCGAAGGCCAGATCTGTTTGCCTGGAAACCTGAGAAAAAGCAGCATCCAGCCTAGGGGTCTTATTCCAGACTAGAGACTCCCCTTCTGAAAAAGGAAACCTTCGCTTCAAAGCCCTTGAAAAGAAAGGTTTTCTCTCAGGATCTTTCCATTCATTCTTTATGGCCTCAACCAATACATCATGGACTGGGAAATCCTTCCTTTTTTGTTCCCCAAGACCTTTGTACATTTGGTCATGGAGCGATAACACCTTCTTTTCTTCCTGAATACCCAAAGTGGTGTGAATAGCTCCCAAGAGCTCCTCCACTTCGTCCAGGGAAAGCTTATAGCGAGAGGTTTTTGTGGATTCCCCATCCACCTCCTCCACATCCGATTCCCTTTGAGAATCTGAAGCGGTGCTATCTGGCTCCTCCTCAATATCCACTCTGGAGCCCCCTGGTCTCTCTCCACTAACAGAGGGAGTATCCACTGGGCTAGGTGTAACACTCTGCTGCACTGGTAAAGGACTGCTTTGGGCTTGCGGCAACTGGAAGCTAGAAAAGAGTGCTTTAAAGGACTGAAAGGTGCTAGAAAGCTCCTTGACGGATGCAGCAAGATCTGTACCCTGTTCTGCTGCCTGTTCCCTGACCAATCCATCAATGCACTCCTTGCAAAGTGCCTTAGTCCAGGATTCCCCCAAACTAACTCTACAAGAGGGGCATTTTTTCTTTGAACCATGAGGCGACTTGCTTTTCTCTGTGGCTTTCTGAAAAAGAAAGAAAGAGAGTCGCCATAAATGCCCAATCCCACCAGTGCTTCTACAGAGGACCACCAGGAGTGCCCCCCCCAGGACCAACCACCACCAGGGTCCCAGACACACTCCCCTTCCCCCCGACCACCAGTGAGGGGAGAACACCCGTGAAGCTATCGGGATTTAGGTAAGGGAACACCACCCCAGGGTTCCACTTACCTTAGCATGGCTGGTGCTACTGTCTCCTGGAGCAGTTCTAGAGACCTCTGTCTCCGACATGTCCGCTGAGGATGGTGGTCGATCGTTTCCCCCGATAGCTGACTCTACAGCAAAGCAAGAGGGTCGCACCAGCCGAACGCTCGGTCCGTTTTCTTACTCCGCGTCCGGAACCGGAAGACGCGGAATCGTCGGAAGTGCCCGCCCTCGCCGGAACTGACGTCACCCGTCATCCGACCCGGCCATAGAGCTTCAGACGCTGGCTGCTTGAGAAAGCAGGAGAGACTCAGGCACTTCCCACAGCGCCCCCCTGGGCAGAAAGAAATACAGACCCCCTCAGCTGTCTCTTTCTCCAAGAGAGGCTGAGGCGCGCTAATTCAGTTTAAAAAACAGGTAAGTATGGCTTCCCCAGCCTTTACCTGACTGAATAAAAATTGATAGAGGGAAAGAGCTAGAGAGACCCGACTCCCCCTCTTCCACAGACAGATTGTTTGGCTTCAGCCTCCCTGACTGATCCGCCTTGGTTCCCAAGCAGTGTCTCCCCACCGGAGGAAACACCTGAACTGAGGGGCCGTTGGGAGGATGAGATTTAAATGTTGAATTGGAAGGCGGTGTTTCCTAAGAGGGGAGGAGCCGGTGTCTCTCTCTATGGTGCTGTCCTGAAAGATGAATGGGGAAAAAACTAACTTTTTTTACTTTTTGCTATAATCCCCCCAAAATGTTTTTAAAAAACAAATTTCTGCCTCAGTTTAGGCCAATATATATATTCAATATATTGTACTTTACCAAAAATATCGCAATAAGCATTTATTGGTTTGCGCAAAAGTTATAGAGTCTAGAAACCATGGGAAAGATCTATGGCAATTTTTTTACACTAGTAATGGTGGTAATCTGCGATTTTTAGCGATACTGCGACATTGCGGCAACAGATCGGACACTTGACACATTTTTGGGACCATTGAAATTTATACAGCAATCAGTGCTATAAAAATGCACCAATTACTGCATAAAGGTCACTGGCAGGGAAAGTGTTAACACTAGGGGGTGATCAAAGGGTTAAATGTGTTCTCTTGTTAGTGTTTCTAACTGTATGGGGATAGGACTGACTGGGGGAGGAGACATATGATTGTTACTACTTAGGAACAAACGATATGTCTCCTCTCCCCTGACAGAACAGGGATTTGTGGGTTCACCCACAAATCCCTGTTCCTGCTCTAATGCACGCGATCACAGGTGGCCGGCGGCGATCGCGCCCGCTGGCCACACGCATTGGGTTCCCCGCCATGCAGCGGGTGCGCCTGCCATCACCCTTAAAAAGGTTGAGACGTATCCATACGAGGATTCGTGGGAACAAACCACTTTGCCGACGTATATCGGAGTTAGCCAGTCAGCAAGTGGTTAAAAACCTCCCCTCAAACCATATATTTTCTGAAAGCACATGACCAGTAAAATACAAATAAGGTTATACTGATTTCTAGGGCTCAATGATATACTAAAAAATCATTAGCAGATAAAAACTATTCGTAAATTTTAGATTGCACCTTTTTGCAAAAATGGTGAAAAAGCGAACATACGCAAAAATCCAAAATTTCTCATAATCTAGGAGCTTTTAATTTTTCCCGTACAGCAGTTTGTTAAAGACCCCCCAACCCATATATTTTCTGAAAAGCACATGACCTGTAAAATAAAATAGGCATTGATTTTAAAGACCTGCAATATTTGCGCAAAATTTTATCAAAATATATTCGCTAAAAATGCTCTAAAATCATTTTAGATAAAAACAGCAATTTTTACTAAATTCCTTCTAAATTCCTACTAAATATACTGGCGGTCCCCGGGTTACAAACAAGAGGGTCTGTAGGTTTGCTCTTAAGTTGAATCTGTAAGTTGGAACAGGTACATTTTTTAACCACTTGACGACCGCCTCACGCCGATGTACGTCGGCAAAGTGGCACGGACAGGCAAAATCACGTACAGGGTACGTGATTTGCCTTCCGCGGGTGGGGGGTCCGATCGGACCCCCCCCCCGGTGCCCGAGGCGGTCGTCGTTTGTCCAGCGGCGATCGGTGATGAGGGGGAGACCATCCGTTCGTGGCCCCCCCCTCGCGATCGCCGCCGGCCAATGAAAACACTCCTTTGCTGCTGTATGCTAAACAGCAGCAAAGGAAGTGATGTCATCTCCCCTCGGGTCGGTATTTTCCGTTCCGGCCCGAGGAGAGACGACAAGTATGTGAGTGCACAAACACTACACACACAGTAGAACATGCCAGGCACACAAAACACCCCGATCCCCCCCCCCGATCGCCCCCCGATCCCCCCCCAATCACCCCCCCCCCCCCTGTCACAAACTGACACCAGCAGTTTTTTTTTTTTTTTTTTTTCTGATTACTGCATAGTGTCAGTTTGTGACAGTGACAGTGTTGGGACAGTGTATATTACCCCCCTTTAGGTCTAGGGTACCCCCCTAACCCCCCCTAATAAAGTTTTAACCCCTTGATCACCCCCTGTCACCAGTGTCGCTAAGCGATCATTTTTCTGATCGCTGTATTAGTGTCGCTGGTGACGCTAGTTAGTGAGGTAAATATTTAGGTTCGCCGTCAGCGTTTTATAGCGTCAGGGACCCCCATATACTATCTAATAAATGTTTTAACCCCTTGATTGCCCCCTAGTTAACCCTTTCACCACTGATCACCGTATAACCGATACGGGTGACGCTGGTTAGTTTGTTTATTTTTTATAGTGTCAGGGCACCCGCCGTTTATTACCGAATAAAGGTTTAGCCCCCCGATCGCCCGGCGGCGATATGCGTCGCCCCAGGCAGCGTCAAATTAGCGCCAGTACCGCTAACACCCACGCACGCAGCATACGCCTCCCTTAGTGGTATAGTATCTGAACGGATCAATATCTGATCCGATCAGATCTATACTAGCGTCCCCAGCAGTTTAGGGTTCCCAAAAACGCAGTGTTAGCGGGATCAGCCCAGATACCTGCTAGCACCTGCGTTTTGCCCCTCCGCCCGGCCCAGCCCACCCAAGTGCAGTATCGATCGATCACTGTCACTTACAAAACACTAAACGCATAACTGCAGCGTTCGCAGAGTCAGGCCTGATCCCTGCGATCGCTAACAGTTTTTTTTGTAGCGTTTTGGTGAACTGGCAAGCACCAGCCCCAGGCAGCGTCAGATTAGCGCCAGTACCGCTAACACCCACGCACGCACTGTACACCTCCCTTAGTGGTATAGTATCTGATCGCATCAATATCTGATCCGATTAGATCTATACTAGCGTCACCAGCAGTTTAGGGTTCCCAAAAACGCAGTGTTAGCGGGATCAGCCCAGATACCTGCTAGCACCTGCGTTTTGCCCCTCCGCCCGGCCCAGCCCAGCCCACCCAAGTGCGGTATCGATCGATCACTGTCACTTACAAAACACTAAACGCATAACTGCAGCGTTCGCAGAGTCAGGCCTGATCCCTGCGATCGCTAACAGTTTTTTGGTAGTGTTTTGGTGAACTGGCAAGCGCCAGCGGCCTAGTACACCCCGGTCGTAGTCAAACCAGCACTACAGTAACACGTGGTGACGTGGCGAGTCCCATAAGTGCAGTTCAAGCTGGTGAGGTGGCAAGCACAAGTAGTGTCCCGCTGCCACCAAAAAGACAAACACAGGCCCGTCGTGCCCATAGTGCCCTTCCTGCTGCATTCGCCAATCCTAATTGGGAACCCACCGCTTCTGCAGCGCCCGTACTTCCCCCATTCACATCCCCAACCAAATGCAGTCGGCTGCATGAGAGGCATTTTTATGTCCTCCCGAGTACCCCTACCCAACGAACCCCCCCAAAAAAGATGTTGTGTCTGCAGCAAGCGCGGATATAGACGTGACACCCGCTATTATTGTCCCTCCTGTCCTGACAATCCTGGTCTTTGCATTGGTGAATGTTTTGAATGCTACCATTCACTAGTTGAGTATTAGCGTAGGGTACAGCATTGCACAGACTAGGCACACTTTCACAGGGTCTCCCAAGATGCCATCGCATTTTGAGAGACCCGAACCTGGAACCGGTTACCGTTATAAAAGTTAGTTACAAAAAAAAGTGTAAAAAAAAAAAAAAAAATATGAAATAAAAAAAAATAGTTGTTTTATTGTTCTCTCTCTCTCTATTCTCTCTCTCTATTGTTCTGCTCTTTTTTACTGTATTCTATTCTGCAATGTTTTATTGTTATTGTTATTGATTGTTATTGTTATTGTTATTGATTGTTATTGTTATTGTTATTATGTTTTATCATGTTTGTTTTTCAGGTGTGTAATTATTTACACTTTACTGTGCTTTATTGTTAACCATTGTTAACCATTTTTTTGTCTTCAGGTACGCCATTCACGACTTTGAGTGGTTATACCAGAATGATGCCTGCAGGTTTAGGTATCATCTTGGTATCATTCTTTTCAGCCAGCGGTCGGCTTTCATGTAAAAGCAATCCTAGCGGCTAATTAGCCTCTAGACTGCTTTTACAAGCCGTGGGAGGGAATGCCCCCCCCCCCCCCACCGTCTTCCGTGTTTTTCTCTGGCTCTCCTGTCTCAACAGGGAACCTGAGAATGCAGCCGGTGATTCAGCCAGCTGACCATAGAGCTGATCAGAGACCAGAGTGGCTCCAAACATCTCTATGGCCTAAGAAACCGGAAGCTACGAGTATTTCATGACTTAGATTTCGCCGGATGTAAATAGCGCCATTGGGAAATTGGGGAAGCATTTTATCACACCGATCTTGGTGTGGTCATTTGCTTTGAGGGCAGAGGAGAGATCTAGGGTCTAATAGACCACAATTTTTTCAAAAAAGAGTACCTGTCACTACCTATTGCTATCATAGGGGATATTTACATTCCCCGAGATAACAATAAAAATGATTAAAAAAAAAAATATGAAAGGAACAGTTTAAAGTAAGATTAAAAAAGCAAAAAAATAATAAAGAAAAAAAAAAAAAAAAAAAAACACCCCTGTCGCCCCCTGCTCTCGCGCTAAGGCGAACGCAAGCGGCGGTCTGTCGTCAAACGTAAACAGCAATTGCACCATGCATGTGAGGTATCACCGCGAAGGCCAGATCGAGTGCAGTAATTTTTCCAGTAGACCTCCTCTGTAAATCTAAAGTGGTAACCTGTAAAGGCTTTTGAAGGCTTTTAAACATGTATTTATTTTGTTGCCACTGCACGTTTGTGCGCAATTTTAAAGCATGTCATGTTTGGTATCCATGTACTCGGCCTGAGATCATCTTTTTTATTTCATCAAACATTTGGGCAATATAGCGTGTTTTAGTGCATTAAAATTAAAAAAAGTGTGTTTTTTCCCCAAAAAATGCGTTTGAAAAATCGCTGCGCAATTACTGTGTGAAAAAAAAAAATGAAACACCCACCATTTTAATCTGTAGGGCATTTGCTTTAAAAAAATATATAATGTTTGGGGGTTCAAAGTAATTTTTTTGCAAAAAAAAAAAACTTTTTCATGTAAACAATAAGTGTCAGAAAGGGCTTTGTCTTCAAGTGGTTAGAAGAGTGGGTGATGTGTGACATAAGCTTCTAAATGTTGTGCATAAAATGCCAGGACAGTTCAAAACCCCCCCAAATGACCCCATTTTGGAAAGTAGACACCCCAAGCTATTTGCTGAGAGGCATGTCGAGTCCATGGAATATTTTATATTGCGACACAAGTTGCGGGAAAGAGACAAATTTTTTTTTTTTTTTTTGCACAAAGTTGTCACTAAATGATATATTGCTCAAACATGCCATGGAAATATATGAAATTACACCCCAAAATACATTCTGCTGCTTCTCCTGAGTACGGGGATACCACATGTGTGAGACTTTTTGGGAGCCTAGCCGCGTACGGGACCCCGAAAACCAAGCACCGCCTTCAGGCTTTCTAAGGGCGTGAATTTTTGATTTCACTCTTCACTGCCTATCACAGTTTCGGAGGCCATGGAATGCCCAGGTGGCACAAAACCCCCCCAAATGACCCCATTTTGGAAAGTAGACACCCCAAGCTATTTGCTGAGAGGTATAGTGAGTATTTTGCAGACCTCACTTTTTGTCACAAAGTTTTGAAAATTGAAAAAAGAAAAAAAAAATGTTTTTTCTTGTCTTTCTTCATTTTAAAAAACAAATGAGAGCTGCAAAATACTCACCATGCCTCTCAGCAAATAGCTTGGGGTGTCTACTTTCCAAAATGGGGTCATTTGGGGGGGTTTTGTGCCACCTGGGCATTCCATGGCCTCCGAAACTGTGATAGGCAGTAAAGAGTGAAATCAAAAATTTTCACCCTTAGAAATCCTGAAGGCAGTGATTGGTTTTTGGGGTCCAGTACGCGGCTAGGCTCCCAAAAAGTCCCACACATGTGGTATCCCCATACTCAGGAGAAGCAGCTAAATGTATTTTGGGGTGCAATTCCACATATGCCCATGGCCTGTGTGAGCAATATATCATTTAGTGACAACTTTATGAAAAAAAAAAAAAAAAAAAAAAAAAAGTGTCACTTTCCCGCAACTTGTGTCAAAATATAAAATATTCCATGGACTCAATATGCCTCTCAGCAAATAGCTTGGGGTGTCTACTTTCCAAAATGGGGTCATTTTGGGGGGTTTTGTGCCACCTGGGCATTCCATGGCCTCCGAAACTGTGATAGGCAGTGAAGAGTGAAAGCAAAAATTTACACCCTTAGAAATCCTGAAGGCGGTGATTGGTTTTCGGGGCCCCGTACGCGGCTAGGCTCCCAAAAAGTCCCACACATGTGGTATCCCCATACTCAGGAGAAGCAGCTAAATGTATTTTGGGGTGCAATTCCACATAGGCCCATGGCCTGTGTGAGCAATATATCATTTAGTGACGACTTTTTGTAAATATTTTTTTTTTTTTTTTTTTTTGTCATTTTTCAATCACTTGGGACAAAAAAAATAAATATTCAATGGGTTCAACATGCCTCCCAGCAATTTCCTTGGGGTGTCTACTTTCCAAAATGGGGTCATTTGGGGGGGTTTTGTACTGCCCTGCCATTTTAGCACCTCAAGAAATGACATAGGCAGTCATAAACTAAAAGCTGTGTAAATTCCAGAAAATGTACCCTAGTTTGTAGACGCTATAACTTTTGCGCAAACCAATAAATATACGCTTATTGACATTTTTTTTACCAAAGACATGTGGCCGAATACATTTTGGCCTAAATGTATGACTAAAATTTAGTTTATTGGATTTTTTTTATAACAAAAAGTAGAAAATATCATTTTTTTTCAAAATTTTCGGTCTTTTTCCGTTTATAGCGCAAAAAATAAAAACCGCAGAGGTGATCAAATACCATCAAAAGAAAGCTCTATTTGTGGGAAGAAAAGGACGCAAATTTCGTTTGGGTACAGCATTGCATGACCGCGCAATTAGCAGTTAAAGCGACGCAGTGCCAAATTGGAAAAAGACCTCTGGTCCTTAGGCAGCATAATGGTCCGGGGCTCAAGTGGTTAAATGTAGCTCCAGCCAAAAAAAAAAAAAAAAAAGTTTTGGATAGCATAAGAAAGGGTTAACACCCCTGTAAACATTTGTTTTGCCATCTGTCATTGGAACTGAAAGTGAGGTCAAACCTTCTGAACAGGAACAATTAGATTTTGAAAATTTTGGGTCGTTGTAGAAACAAGCCTTGGTGATAAAGCATCAGTGGAGGTACCTTTTTCCCATAATAGCTTACAGGAGGGAATTTCCCTGCCTGGGGTAGATTTCCTCTGACTTCCTGTTGTCTCCCTCCATTTGTAAGTAGGAGTCATTGGTAAGGTGGATGTAAAAACTTAACCTGTATTGAGTTCATTTTTAACTTTTAAAAATTACACCTTTTTGCAAAATGGTGAAAACTTAACGTACACAAAAATGCAAACCACATTTCTCAAAAAATCTGAAGGTTTTCATTTTTCCCTTACAGCTTTCAGAGTTTGTTTAACCGCTTGCCGATCAGCCGCCACAGTTATACTGCGGCAGAATGGCACGGGCAGGTGAATCGCCATCATGTTACAATCGCATCGGCTCGCCCAGTCTGGATGACCGCCGGGCTCCCACGATCGTTCGTACAACAGCAAGAACCAGGATCTTTGAGTTTTCCGGAGGGTAGAAGTGACAGATCGTCTGTTCATACAAAGTATGAACAGCGATCTGTCATCTCCTAGTCAGTCCCCTCCTCCTTCAGTTAGAACACACTAGGGAACAAAAATTAACCCCTTCATCGCCCCCTAGTGTTAACCCCTTCACTGCCAGTGACATTTTTACAGTAATCAATGCATTTTTATAGCATTGATCGCTGTATTAATGCCAATGGTCCCAAAATTGTGTCCGCCATGTCGCAGTCCCGATAAAAATCGCAGATAACCACCATTACTAGTAAAAAAAATTTAAAAAATAATAAAAATGCTTTAAATCTATCCCTGAACGCATTTGCACGTTTTGCATAGGGGCTTACGGCACTGAAACATCCTGACGATGTGGGATGAGAACAGGCTTTTCAGAGGGGTTGCATCTAGATTTAATTTTACTAGGAGCTATTTTTGTTTTCAGATTAGGCGCCCTACAGTATGCGACCCTCGGTCTCTCTGGAATGAACGGTTTCAATAATGGATCCTGCAATAGGATGCTTTAATGTCTGTTCAAAATGTCTTCGATTTTTTTGAAATTACAATGAAAGGGAGTGATAAACCGTGCGGTATAATTGTCTGGTTCACGGGACACTTTAGGTGTTTTTTTTTTTTATAGTATTGGAAGGCATGATCAACGTGAGCTTCAGGATAACCTTTATCTTTTAACTTCTTTTTCAGTAAAACTCTGATCAACATAGTCGCTCTCTCTCGTACAGTTCTGTCACAACCGACAGAACTGACCCTTCAGAATATTGATCCGCTTAGGAAAATGACAACTAAGAATTACCTGCAGTAGGTTTTATATAGTTTTTGGAGACTATGGTGGAGGTGACCTCATGACATAATTCAAGGTCAAGAAACGGTAGCGTATTGGGATTGGTGACAAACGTGAAAGACAGCCCGTATTGATTCTTATTACAGTATTCCACAAAAAGGTCCGTCTGCAGTAGCGCTGGTCTCTCTGCTCACAGGACAGAGCGGGAGCAAATGGACTCTTGCCGTTGTCAGTCAAGTCCAGTAACAAAGGAATATGGGGTATTGCTGAGCTGCCCGGCAATGACAGAACTGGTGTCTGTTCCACGACAAATGTTCCGTGACTCCCATCGCACCCAGCTGCCCCCCCCCCCCCCACATCACTGGGGCTAACAGCCAAGGCGCTGGGATTTCATCCCTCATTCACCATCAAAACACTTGAATACAAGCACACCTCTCTCCATCAAACAGCGTGTTCCTTTGGATAGCTGCAAGCCAATCGAGCAATTTGTCAAATTAGGTTTCTGATATTCCCACAAAGTCAAAGTTGTCCTCAAGTTTCAGAAGTTTGTTTTGTCCAATTTGTTAACCGGAAATCTAGCATGTGTGTACATATATTTTAATTATGTACGAGCGCATATTTTATCCATCCTCGCTCTTAGGTTACAGTTAGATTCAGTAAGCCTACCATCATTGTTCTTAGATAGCTTAGTGCAGGGGTAGGCAACCTCGTCCCTCCAGCTGTGGTGAAACTACAAATCCCATCATGCCTCTGCCTCTAGGAGTCATGCCTGTGATTGTTAGGGTCTTGCAATGTCTCCTGAGAATTGTAGTTTCAAAACAGCTGAAGGGCCGAGGTTGCCTACCCCTGCCTTAGTTTCTATATCATTTATTTCAAGGCCCCCTTTCTCCCCAAACTTGTCCCACATCTGCATACTTTGGCCCTTGTCCACTGCATAGTATACGTTTCACCAATTACTCCCCACACCCTAGTATAAAAAGTTCCTCCAAACAGAGCCTGGAGGCCTTTTTTTTTTTTAATACACAGCTTTTTAGTATCAAAGGATTTTTTTTTGTTGTTGTTTGTTTCATGTGTACCATGTGTCATGTGTACCAATATTTACCACGATAGGTAGGTCCTCCCCAGCCCCATCCAACAATCTGTCTATCCAATCCACAATGTGCCAAAACCAATCGCCTGGTGAACATACCATTTAGCAATCACAGTAACAGATTGTCCCATCTGCCCTTCTAATAACCAAGTCCCATACCAACAGTATCCATATTTGCTTGTACCAATGCCATTGTTACTGCAGTAGGCATTCCCCTGGAGGCTAGGGGAGGTATTCTACTCCAGAAATGACAACCCTGAGCAGATATCCCCATCATGCAACTGGGCATATTGACTGGGATGTAGTCACTCAGGACTAATCTCGAACACTTTCCCCTCTACCTAGTCTTCCAACTGTTACCCAGCTAGCCACATCTGACACCTGCATCTCCCTGTCACCCTCTATACTGGTTCCAGCCACCACCTGACAGGTAAGGGCCACACTCCCAGGTCAATGATACTTTGCAGTGTTGCCAAAACAACTTGCTCACATTTTGCATAACAGAATCTGCCCTCAAAACGGTTGTTCAAGCAATGTATACATGGAGCAGGATGTGCACCAGGTCACAAACACTAAGCCTAAAAACTTTTAGAATTAATTGTTTCAGGGTTCAATAACTAAAGCAGTAGTAAACCACTGGGTGCTTTTTTTGTATCCTGCATTGCATACTAGCACATTATGTTACTTTCCTTAAAACTAACCCCTTCCAGCACCAAGCTGTCAGCACAGCAGGCGCTTCCATCTTCGCCAGTCTTCCTTCCGGGTTTGCAGACTCTGGCTGTGTGACTGCCCAGAACAGCGATGACTTCAATCTCCCGCAGTTTAAAGTAACTGCCACCAGGCCTGTACAGTAAAGTGAATGCGTCAGCGATGTCACTGGCTGCATGTACAGTAAATATCTCCTAAACAGTGCATGTTTAGAAGAGATTTACACTACCTATAGGTAAGCCTTATTATATCCAGAGATGGGAGTTTACTCCTACTTTAAGTCTGGCTAAAAACTATTCAACAGCAATAAATCCAATTTCCTAAACACCTAAAAAAATTGATAAGGCTTGAAGCAGTTAGATTGTTGGCCATTTTTGTACACGGATTTCTCACTGCAAATGCATCAACTAAAGTTAAGCCAGGCATACATGGATTGAAATTTGACTGGATCAGCCAGGACCAGCCGAGATTTGATCCATCTATAGGCAGGCTGATTGTACCCAAGTCAATGCATTAACTTGGGTACAACCAGGCTGTCATATGCTTTACATGTGATTACAGACAGCGGCTATCGCCACTAGCAGTAATCCATGTTTTGCCAGCTGGAAAATCTCCCTGCGCCCCTGCCCCCACCCCTGGCAAAAACACAAAAAAGTGCTGCAGGAGGCATTCGTCATCCACACTTACTATGTTGATGGGGGAATAGAGCAATTCTTTTCGCCCGTTAAACACTGAAAGATGCAGCAGCACTAATGTGAGCCTAGGTTTATACTGCACACAATCAATGAACAGATACCAGGACAAGGAAAATTATGCAGACTACACTGCCTGGAATTTAGGTGGACCAACTTTATAGCATGTAAAAGACTGAATCAACACAAAAACAAAAAAAGGTAGGCCGACTAGTAATGACTTTATAAAAAGACTGGAAAGGAAGTTGTAAAGTTAAAAAAAGGTCAAGTTCACCTTTGGAACATGTTACACCCGTATTTAGGGTGGAACATGTCACATGTTCCAGCTCCTGCCTACTCTTTCCCCCTCTCCCCATACCCACTGGCAATTTAAAAACCGTGCAGCGCAGCTGTGCAGGGCCCCGCCCACACAGGCACTTCATTCACAGAGTTCTGTAAATAAATGAACTACATGTACCATCAGCCACCGCAGCCAACAGCTTGTAGTCCTCATGGAACTGCAAGGGTGCTGGTGAGCTTTTGATTGTTCCTGCAATTCAGTAACTTCCTGCCCATATTCATAGGTACAGGCAGGCATTGTAATGAGTCTTCAGGATCCTGGCATAAGCAGATTGTGGGTGCAATGCTTTAAAGGCTCTAGGGTAATAAAAAAAAATGCACTTTATCTGCAAAAAGATGTGCATATATTTTTTTTATAAAAAGTGATTTTATCCTTTAACCAATTCAAAACCAGGCACCCCCCTCCTGGCCAGGACAATTTTCAGCTTTCAGCACTGTCACAATTTGAATAATTGCGGTCATGCAACACTGTACCCAAACTACATTTTTATCATTTTCTTCCCACATATAGAGCTTTCTTTTGGTGGTATTTGATATTGGGGGTTTTTTTTGCTAAACGAAAAAAAAAGAATTTTTTTTTTTTTAAATTTATTTCTTCGTTTGTTATAAAATTTTGTTTTCTCCTTCACCGACGGGCACTGATGAGCACCAATTGGCGGCACTGACATGCAGCACCGCTCTGATGGGCAGTGACAGGCGGTACTGATGAGGTACTTTAAGGTGTTACCATAGGGCACCTACAGCCATTTCTGATGGGGCACCTTTTTGGCAGCTGAGGTGGAATATCTGAAGGGGCTGTGCTGATAATGTGCAGATTAGCCTCTGACAGGGAGAGCCGCCGATCAGCTCTCCATGTCAGCACAAATCGAGGAATGCCGTTTACCGGCACTTCCTGGTTCACACGATCAGCTGCGATTGGTCACAGCAAATCACAAGGTAAGGAGCCTCCATACCACGATCTGCGATGCAGAGTGTCAGACTGACAAACAGCACCTCCGATCGCCGTGCTGCGTGCCCCCAGCATGTTATCCTGCTGGACATCATGACTCCCAGTCAGGATAACTGAACCACTGCCTGACCATCATTCTGCTATAGGCCGGGCGGGAAGTGGTTAAAAAGGAGGTTCTAAAGACTAAAGGTTTTTTACCTTCATGCATTTCTTTGCATTGCGGTAAAAAAAAACAAAAAAAAAAAAAAAAACACGTCTGTCACATGATTCCCCACTGAATTACCTGAGCCCGACCTGGATCCAATACTGTAAATCACTGGGCAGATTAATAGCATTAGGAGCCATTGGATCCTGCTGCTGTCAGTTAAATCCTTTGAGAAGGATCGGAGTGCAGGGCGGAGCCATGCTGCCTGTGCCAATAGACAGACAGGGCACTTGGGAGCAGGCCCAGGAGTGCCCCCATAGAAAGCGGCTTTCTATGGGGCACTCGGCAGGAGCCAGCATCGCCAGCAAGGGAACCCTAGAGCACAAGGATTGGAGCTGCTCTGTGCAAAACCATTGCACAGAGCAAGTATGACATGGTAATTTATAAAAATTTAATCTCTATAAGTACCTCATCTAAAAATGTATTATTCCTTCCTTAAAGCGGAAGTAAACCCATCCATAAAACGGTTTCATTTCCGGCACGTGCCAGAAATGTAACACCCCCATTGGTTGTGCTCTCGAACAAACTGTCAAACCATCCAATGGCTGGTGACCCAACTGATCACATGTGCAGCATCACGCCAGTTGTAGATTAAAGAGGCAAAGATGGCAGTTTCCTTGGCTGAAAACGATAGCGAGGTTTACTTGCACTTTAACCTCTCCATTTTTGATTGCCAAGTAAATCACACAAATGGCTTACTGGATGCACAAATTAAAAGGGGACATCTGTCACTCTTACCAACCTCAGCAAAGCCTAGAACAAGCCTAGACTGAAATGTATTAGAGAATAGGCCCTGAAACTAGGTAGCCAATGGGGCATTGCATTAGCAAGACTCTACATAAGCCTTTTTTTTTTTAAGAAATAGGAAATTCATATGTTTAAACAAACTACATATGATCTAGAAGGCAACACTGTCTGCACAAAGTGCTCTAATTATGTACAGTAACAGGCAATGCGTAGCTGTAACAAAATGTTCTATAAGCCTGGGGAAAGCAGAAACAATCTCATTGGGATGAAAACTATAGCAGCTGTGTGCTGCCTCCCATGACTTGATGCAGAAGGATTGCAGGACTGTTTCTCAGTAGACAGAGCTTCAGTAGAAAACAGATTTCTGCACATGTTAAAAATGGGTGCTATTTTTTCCCCCCATCAAAGTCCTGAAAAGGTCAAAACCAGTAGGTTCGACAGGGTTACACATTAACGGTGTTTAAGCAAGATAATTCTATTTCACACATTTTAAGCCCAAGTGCGAAATATATAACATACGCACACACAAAAGTGAGTACACCTCACATTTTTGTAATTATATATCTTTTCATCTGACAACACTGACGAAATGACACTTTGCTACAATGTAAAGTAGCGCGTGTACAGCTTGTATAACAGTGTAAATTTGCTGTCCCCTCAAAATAACAGCCATTAATGTCTAAACTGCTGGCAACAAAAGGGAGTACACCCCTAAGTGAAAATGTCCAAATTGTACCCAAAGCGTCAATATTGTGTGGCCACCATATTTCTAGCACTGTCTTAACCCTCTTGGGCATGGAGCTCCCCAGAGCTTCACAGGTTGCCACTGGAGTCCTCTTCCACATCTCCATGACATCACGGAGCTGGTGGATGTGAGAGACCTTACGCTCCTCCACCTTCCGTTTGAAGATGCTCATTAGGGTTTAGGTCTGAAGACGTGCTTGGCCAGTCCATCACCTTTACCCTCAGGTTCTTTAGCAAGGCAGTGGTTGTCATGTTGGAAGACTGCCACGCTGCCCAGTCTCCGAAGGGAGGGGGGATCATACTCTGCTTCAGTATGTCCCAGTACATGTTAGCATTCATGAACTCAATGAACTGTAGCTCCCCAGTGCCAGCAGGGAGCTAAACTTCCAGTGACCAGTATAAAAAAGCGATACCAAATTTAACACATCTGTTCCCTATTCACACCTGAGGCCTTGTAACACTAATGAGTCATATGACACTGGGGAGGGAAAATTGTTAATTGGGCCCAATTTGGACATTTTCACTTAGGGGTGTACTCACTTTTGTTGCTAGCGGTTTAGGCATTTAATGGCTGTGTGGTGTTATTTTGAGCGGGCAGCAAATTTACACTGTTATCCCCTTCCCGCCGACCGTACGCACATATGCGTACTCGGCTTTCCGGGGTTATACCGGGATGATACCCGCAGCTGCAGGCATCATCCCGGTACCGTTGTTTTCAGCGGGCGATCGGCTACCCGTATATAACAACCGATGCGGCTAAAAGCCGCTCGGTTGTTATACCGGAGGAGCGGGAGGGGACATCCCGCCGCCTCCCGCCGCTGTTACCGGGCCTCCCGTGCAATTGGGAGTCACGGTGTCCGTCCGGCTGCCTTCGGCGGCTGGGGGCGGACTGGAACGAAGCTGCGAGCGGCTTCGTTCCAGCCTTCTTGTTGAAAACGCGGAAGCGACGTCATGACGTCACTTCCCGTTTACTCGGCTGCCAATGGCGCCGAATTTAAAAAAGTACACAGTATTCAGAATCGCCGTTTTCGGCGATCTGAATACTTTGAAGTGTAAAGGAGGGATGGGGGGTCTTTTAGACCCCCCATCCCTCCATAAAGAGTACCTGTCACCACCTATTACTGTCACAAGGGATGTTTACATTGCTTGTGACAGCAATAAAAGTAAAAAAAAATAAATAAATTTTAAAACACAATTTATAAAAGTACAAAAATAAATAAAATAAAAAAAAAAAATTTTTAAAGTGCCCCTGTCCCCGCGAGCTCGCGCAGCGAAGAAAACGCATACGGAAGTCGCGCCCGCATATGTAAACGGTGTTCAAACCACACATGTGAGGTATCGCCGCGATCGTCAGAGCGAGAGCAATAATTCTAGCCCTAGACCTCCTCTGTAGCTCAAACCTGGTAACCATAAAAAATTTTTAAAGCGTCGCCTATGGAAATTCATAGGTACCGTAGTTCGTCGCCATTCCACGAGTGCGTGCAATTATAAAGGGTGACATGTTTGGTATCTATTTACTCGGTGTAACATTCACATTATACAAAAAAATTGGGGTAACTTTACTGTTTGGATTTTTTAAAATTCATGAAAGTGTCACTTTTCCAAAAATTTGCGTTTAAAACACCGCTGCACAAATACCGTGTGCTAAAAAATATTGCAACAATTGCCATTTTATTCTCTAGATTCTCTTCTAAAAAAATATATATAATGTTTGGGGGTTCTAAGTAATTTTCTAGCAAAAAATACGGATTTTAACTCGTAAACACCAAATTTCAATAATAGGCTTAGTCATGAAAGGGTTATACAAGCTGTACACGCACTACTTTACATTGTAGCAAAGTGTCATTTCTTCAGTGTTATGAAAAGATATAATAAAATCTTTACAAAAATGTAAGGGGTGTACTCGTGAGATACCGTAAATCTCAGAATAAGGATGTCAATTCTGTTAGCTGAAATCCTCCTGTCCATGTTCCCCCTGTAATTCGCTGGAGCAGTAGTGGTTAATACACACGCGCCTGCCTTTCCTGCCCAATTCCAGCATTTATAGACTACAGTATGCACTGGAAGAGGGTGGAATGCATCCAAAAGTTTGGTCTGAAATCAGACCTGAATTGGTGAATGGGGATGCACCGGACTCCTGTGAGCCGGAGCGTGTTGCAGGGTGAATTCAGCCTAAACCTATAAAGCCTATCAAATGATGACACTTCGTGTTTGTATACATACCGAGACGCAATGGTGATATAACATGAACTTGCAAAATCACATGCATTTTAGGCACTTGGGTCATTCATGTGTACAGTTTTCACTGGTGCAAAATAGAACTACGTTTGCAGCTTACATGGCTACTGCAAATGCCATGTAACATTAAATGTGTTTGATGGGATTTGAGAATTAACAAGGAGTAAAAAAATTAACCAATTTTCCCTTCATTAGGCAAGAACCTATCTTTGCCAACTCTGTAGCAACAGATCATTTTTAATAGTGATCTAGTGCTAGCGGTCACCACAGAAAGCAATATATGAACTATTAAAATTCTGTCTCTACAGGGGAAGTAGGGGGGAGTGGAAATTAGAGGTCGACCGATATATCGGCCGATATTTGGCTTTTTTTACTTAATCGGCATCGGTCGATTGTGCTGATAAAAAAAGCCGATTATAACTTCAGCGGGACTTGCAAATGACTTCTGTAATAGAAGTCAATGCAAGTTGCCTGAAAGTTATCTGTGGAGAGGATTCTCTCCTCTTCTGGGCAGCCTGCCAAGTCTGATAAGATACATTGTATCTTTTCAGGGTCTTTTATCAATGAGCTGAACTTTGTGTGTAGAAGCTCTCAGTATAACCTTTTAAAGACTAAATCTTTTCTGACACTTGTTGCTTACAAGTAAAATTCCTGTATTTTTATTTTCTGCTAGAAATTCACTTAGAACCCCCAAACATTATATATATATATATATATATATATATATATATATATATATATATATATATATATATATATATATATATATATATATATATATATATATATATATATATATATATATATATTTTTTTTTTTTGGCAGAGACCCTAGGGAATAAAATAGCGGTTGTTGCAATATTTTATGTCACACGGTATTTGTGCAGCGGTCTTTCAAACGCAATTTTTAAAAAAAAAAAAATACACTAATGAAATTTAAAAAAAAAAAAAAAAAGCAGTAAAGTTAGCCCATTTTTTTCCTCCAAAAGTTTTGATGACCTGTTTTTGTGCATTTAATATTTAAGATATCGTTATTTTTTTTTAAATCTAAATTGTACATACAAGTGAACTGATTGGAGGTTTGTTTTGTTTAATAAATGTTTAAATGTAAAATATTTTCTGTATTACTCAAGGCTGCTTACAAACTGGAGCGGGCATGCGTTGACGGTAAAACGCTGTTAGTTTTAGCGGCGCTTTACCGTCATTTTAGCGGCGCTATTCGGCTGCTAGCGGGGCGCTTATAACCCAGCTAGCGGCTGAGGAAGGGGTTAAAGGCGCCCCTGAAGCGCTGCTGCCAAAACGCTTTGCAGGCGCTTCGGCAACGGTGCGCAATCATTTCAATGGGCAGGCGTGGTGGAGGAGCGGTATACACTGCTCCAAAGATGCCGCTTGCAGGACTTTTTTTAAACATCCTGCCAGCGCATCGCTCGGGCTATCACACTGAGACTGCAGGGGAGCCGTTTTACAGGCACTTTACAGGCGCTATTTTTAGCCCAAAAGCGCCTGAAAAACGCCCCAGTGTTAGATTTTATGAGATGAAGGGAAAACAAAAAAAAAACAAAACAAAAAAATCGGCCTAATATATCGGCCCAAAAAAAAAAAAAAAAAAAAATCGGCATCTTATATCAGCCATCGGCCACCGCGATTTCTAAATATCGGCATCGGCCAGAGAAAAACCCATATCGGTCGACCTCTAGTGGAAATATGATAAAGATACGATAAACCTAAGCGCTGATCATTGACAGCCAGCCTTTCCAACTTTAAAAGCAGCATTTACCCCAAAAAAATTTTCTGATTAGGCCAGTAACACCTTCTGCATTAGAGCGCTCCTACTCTGGATGAACACGAGGGGCACGTTTGGACAGCAGCACTGTGAGTCGGGGGGGGGGGTTAGTGTTAAATGTACTAGCAGATTTAAAGTGATATTAACCACTAGCCTACCGCCCACCGTCATATGACGGCCGGACGGTAAGCCTATTGTTCTGAGTGGGCGTCATATGACGTCCTCGCCCTCCCGAGCCGCTAGGGGGCGCGCGCGCGCCGCCGGCGGCGTGCGCGCGCGCCCGCTGCGTCACTCGGGACCCGGTGCGCGTGCCCGGCGGCCGCGATGTCCGCCGGGCACCCGCGATTGCCGGGTAACAGAGCAGGAGCGTGGATCTGTGAATGTAAACACAGATCCACGTCCTGTCAGAGAGGAGAGGAGACCGATGGCGTGTCCCTTGTACATAGGGACAGCGATCGGTCACCTCCCCCAGTCAGTCCCCTCCCCCCACAGTTAGAATCACCTCCTTAGGTCATACATTAACCCCTCGATCACCCCCTAGTGTTAACCCCTTCCCTGCCAGTCACATTTACACAGTAATCAATGCAATTTTATAGCATTGATCGCTGTATAAATGTGAATGGTCCCAAAAATATGTCAAAAGTGTCCGATGTGTCCGCCGCAATATCGTAGTCACAATAAAAATTGCAGATCGCCGCCATTACTAGTAAAAAATAAATAAATAATAAAAATGCTATAAATCTATCCCGTATTTTGTAGACGCTATAACTTTTGCGCAAACCAATCAATATACGCTTATCGCAATTTTTTTTTACCAAAAATATGTAGAAGAATACGTATCGGCCTAAACTGAGGAAAAAATTTGTTAAAAAAAAAAAAAAAAATGGATATTTATTATAGCAAAAAGTAAAAAATATTGTGTTTTTTCAAAATTGTCCCTCTTCTTTTGTTTATAGCGCAATAAATAAAAACCGCAGAGGTGATCAAATACCACCAAAAGAAAGCTCTATTTGTGGGGAAAAAAATGCAAAAAATGTAATTAAGGTGCAGTGTAACATGACCGCGCAATTGTCATTCAAAGTGCGACAGCGCTGAAAACTGAAAAATGGCTTGGACAGGAAGGGGGTGTAAGTGCCCTGTATTGAGGTGGTTAAACACTTTTTTTAAACATGTCATACTTACATGCTCTAATTATTTTGCACAGAGCAGCCCGGTTTTGCATAGAGCAGCTTGCTGCAGGGGCATCCACACATGTGAGCGCCCGACCCACAGCTCTGTGTCCAGTCACAGAGTCATGGCTCAGCCCTGCCCCCTTAGTCTCCCGAATGGCTCAGTGGCTGTGATTGACAGCAGGCTGCCAAAAGCCAATCAGGAGTGCGGGTCCCCACAGAGGCAAGGGTCTCGTGGACATCACTGGATCGAGGAGGGGCTCAGATAAGCATTAGGAGGAGCTGCTGTACACAGGAATTTTTTACCTTCATGCATAGAAAGCATGAAGGTAAAAAACCTTGTGCTGTTTCAACCACTTTAAATACATTGCCAAATTGAAGCCAAACTCCAGCTAACACTATATTCAGTCACAGCAAACAGATTTCTTCCTTTTGGGGTAAAGGTTTTACATGAATAAATGTAAAGCTGATCATTGTAAGCACCCCTGCCAATGTTAAATGATTTGTCTCATTACTGCAAACTGATTTAACTTCGAGAACTAGTTCTTTTGAAAAACAAACTTACTGGCTGGAGCACTAGCTGAAAATAGAAGCAAACCTAAAAAAGAAAAAATGAATGCAGCCATCAGATCTAAAAACTGGTAAGTTGGAATATAATAAAATGTTCTTTTGGGTTTGATACTGCTTTAAAGCGGATATTCAGGTTTCCTGTCACTTTAGTTTTTTTGGACTAAGCTGGTCCATACAAACTGTTTCCTTCACTAAGTGCTGCATTGGCTCTAAGTGCTGTATGAACTGTACAGTATGTAGCTTCAGCTATCAGTACACAGTGTTGGGTGTGTTCCAGCTGTGAAACAGAGTTCCAGTCTCACACCAGGAGCAGCACTCAGCCAGTCAGAGGCAGCTTTGTAGTCATTCACCGTCTCTAAATGGCTCAGCACCACTCAGCCCGACTATTGTTCTGGGTGTTGTGTACTGTATTTAGTTGACGGAAACTTGGAGATGAGTTTAAAGAGTGTTACCCAAAAGTCATTGGGCAGCACAGTGGTGTAGTGGGTAGCACTCTCACCTAGCCGTTCGAATCCCAACCACGACACTACCTGCTTGGAGTTTGCATGTTCTCCCTGTGCCTGCGTAGGTTTCCACCGGTTTCCTCCCACACTCCAAAGACATGCTGGTAGGTTAATTGGCTTCTGTTCAAAATTGTCCCTAGTATACGAATGCGAGTTTGGGGACCTTGGATTGTGGGCTCCTTGAGGGTAGGGCATGGTGTGGAGTGCTGCATAAATTGATTGTGCTATATGGGTACCTTAAATAATTATATAATAAATGAGTATCTTAATGAGACAATGTACAGGGATAGGGACAATTGTAGACACTCAGGTTGAACTGGATGGACTGGTGTCTTTATTCAACCTTACTAACTATAACTATATATATTCCTGATCTGCACCTGCTGTACCATGTACGTGCATGATGAAGTATCCGGTCTATGCATTGCTTCCTTTATGTAAAATACCTGAGTTCCTATTAGTCTAACACTAATCACACCAAGCAGGAGAGCACACCGTGGTCAGTTCTCTAGCTATGCCGGGAACTCAGTGTGCTCTCCTCCAAATGATCAGATGTGTCCTGATAGGCCTCTCCAGGGCCGTCTTTAGCGCAAGGCAAACGGGGCACTTGCCCTGGGCCCAATCTTTGTTGGGGGGCCCGCGCTAGCCGTGAATTGGGGCCCCGATCACAGCTTTGCAGAGGGCATACAGGACACAGGAGGATGTATTCCTCGCTAGCCAGCTGAGAGGGGCGGGGCCGGGAGCTCCACTGATGCTCTGACCCCGCCCACGTGCAGCCTGTGTACTCGGAAAAGAGCTTCTGTAGTGAGAGCCAGTGTTTGGATTGGGAGTGTCAGTGGAGCTTCCGGCCCCGCCCCCTCTATACTGGCTGGTGAATACAGAGGTCCGGGGGCGGGAGCTCCAATGACACTCCCACTCCAATCACTGGCTCTCACTACAGGCGCTCTATTCCCAGTACACAGGCTGCAGGTGGGCGGGGTCAGAGCATCAGTGGAGCTCCCAGCCCCGCCCCTCTCAGCTGGCTAGCGTGGAATACATCCTCCTCTGTGCGCTCTGCAAAGCTGTCATTGGGGCGACCATTCACGGGTGATGTGGGCCCAGGGCCCACCCAACAAAGCATCAGTGGAGCTCCCAGCAGCTTTAGTGAGAGCAGAGAGTGGAAGCCCCTCCCACAGTCCTGAATGTATGTAGTGAGTTTGGCTGGCCAGGTATGTCCAACCATAGAATGCCTGACTGTTTAAACCCTGAGCTGTGTTATTTAAATGTAAAGCTGTGCACTGCTGAAAGTTCTCTGACCATCACTTGTATAATGTCCGCAGTCTCTGGTAGTCTCCTGCAGTAATGTCCGCAGTCTCTGGTAGTCTCCTGCAGTATGTCCGCAGTCTCTGGTAGTCTCCTGCAGTATGTCCGCAGTCTCTGGTAGTCTCCTGCAGTATGTCCGCAGTCTCTGGTAGTCTCCTGCAGTATGTCCGCAGTCTCTGGTAGTCTCCTGCAGTATGTCCGCAGTCTCTGGTAGTCTCCTGCAGTATGTCCGCAGTCTCTGGTAGTCTCCTGCAGTATGTCCGCAGTCTCTGGTAGTCTCCTGCAGTATGTCCGCAGTCTCTGGTAGTCTCCTGCAGTATGTCCGCAGTCTCTGGTAGTCTCCTGCAGTATGTCCGCAGTCTCTGGTAGTCTCCTGCAGTATGTCCGCAGTCTCTGGTAGTCTCCTGCAGTATGTCCGCAGTCTCTGGTAGTCTCCTGCAGTATGTCCGCAGTCTCTGGTAGTCTCCTGCAGTATGTCCGCAGTCTCTGGTAGTCTCCTGCAGTATGTCCGCAGTCTCTGGTAGTCTCCTGCAGTATGTCCGCAGTCTCTGGTAGTCTCCTGCAGTATGTCCGCAGTCTCTGGTAGTCTCCTGCAGTATGTCCGCAGTCTCTGGTAGTCTCCTGCAGTATGTCCGCAGTCTCTGGTAGTCTCCTGCAGTATGTCCGCAGTCTCTGGTAGTCTCCTGCAGTATGTCCGCAGTCTCTGGTAGTCTCCTGCAGTATGTCCGCAGTCTCTGGTAGTCTCCTGCAGTATGTCCGCAGTCTCTGGTAGTCTCCTGCAGTATGTCCGCAGTCTCTGGTAGTCTCCTGCAGTATGTCCGCAGTCTCTGGTAGTCTCCTGCAGTATGTCCGCAGTCTCTGGTAGTCTCCTGCAGTATGTCCGCAGTCTCTGGTAGTCTCCTGCAGTATGTCCGCAGTCTCTGGTAGTCTCCTGCAGTATGTCCGCAGTCTCTGGTAGTCTCCTGCAGTATGTCCGCAGTCTCTGGTAGTCTCCTGCAGTATGTCCGCAGTCTCTGGTAGTCTCCTGCAGTATGTCCGCAGTCTCTGGTAGTCTCCTGCAGTATGTCCGCAGTCTCTGGTAGTCTCCTGCAGTATGTCCGCAGTCTCTGGTAGTCTCCTGCAGTATGTCCGCAGTCTCTGGTAGTCTCCTGCAGTATGTCCGCAGTCTCTGGTAGTCTCCTGCAGTATGTCCGCAGTCTCTGGTAGTCTCCTGCAGTATGTCCGCAGTCTCTGGTAGTCTCCTGCAGTATGTCCGCAGTCTCTGGTAGTCTCCTGCAGTATGTCCGCACTCTCTGGTAGTCTCCTGCAGTATGTCCGCAGTCTCTGGTAGTCTCCTGCAGTATGTCCGCAGTCTCTGGTAGTCTCCTGCAGTATGTCCGCACTCTCTGGTAGTCTCCTGCAGTATGTCCGCACTCTCTGGTAGTCTCCTGCAGTATGTCCGCACTCTCTGGTAGTCTCCTGCAGTATGTCCGCACCTCTCTGGTAGTCTCCTGCAGTATGTCCGCACTCTCTGGTAGTCTCCTGCAGTATGTCCGCACTCTCTGGTAGTCTCCTGCAGTATGTCCGCACTCTCTGGTAGTCTCCTGCAGTATGTCCGCACTCTCTGGTAGTCTCCTGCAGTATGTCCGCACTCTCTGGTAGTCTCCTGCAGTATGTCCGCACTCTCTGGTAGTCTCCTGCAGTATGTCCGCACTCTCTGGTAGTCTCCTGCAGTATGTCCGCACTCTCTGGTAGTCTCCTGCAGTATGTCCGCACTCTCTGGTAGTCTCCTGCAGTATGTCCGCACTCTCTGGTAGTCTCCTGCAGTATGTCCGCACTCTCTGGTAGTCTCCTGCAGTATGTCCGCACTCTCTGGTAGTCTCCTGCAGTATGTCCGCACTCTCTGGTAGTCTCCTGCAGTATGTCCGCACTCTCTGGTAGTCTCCTGCAGTATGTCCGCACTCTCTGGTAGTCTCCTGCAGTATGTCCGCACTCTCTGGTAGTCTCCTGCAGTATGTCCGCACCTCTCCTGGTAGTCTCCTGCAGTATGTCCGCACTCTCTGGTAGTCTCCTGCAGTATGTCCGCACTCTCTGGTAGTCTCCTGCAGTATGTCCGCACTCTCTGGTAGTCTCCTGCAGTATGTCCGCACTCTCTGGTAGTCTCCTGCAGTATGTCCGCACTCTCTGGTAGTCTCCTGCAGTATGTCCGCACTCTCTGGTAGTCTCCTGCAGTATGTCCGCACTCTCTGGTAGTCTCCTGCAGTATGTCCGCACTCTCTGGTAGTCTCCTGCAGTATGTCCGCACTCTCTGGTAGTCTCCTGCAGTATGTCCGCACTCTCTGGTAGTCTCCTGCAGTATGTCCGCACTCTCTGGTAGTCTCCTGCAGTATGTCCGCACTCTCTGGTAGTCTCCTGCAGTATGTCCGCACTCTCTGGTAGTCTCCTGCAGTATGTCCGCACTCTCTGGTAGTCTCCTGCAGTATGTCCGCACTCTCTGGTAGTCTCCTGCAGTATGTCCGCACTCTCTGGTAGTCTCCTGCAGTATGTCCGCACTCTCTGGTAGTCTCCTGCAGTATGTCCGCACTCTCTGGTAGTCTCCTGCAGTATGTCCGCACTCTCTGGTAGTCTCCTGCAGTATGTCCGCACTCTCTGGTAGTCTCCTGCAGTATGTCCGCACTCTCTGGTAGTCTCCTGCAGTATGTCCGCACTCTCTGGTAGTCTCCTGCAGTATGTCCGCACTCTCTGGTAGTCTCCTGCAGTATGTCCGCACTCTCTGGTAGTCTCCTGCAGTATGTCCGCAGTCTCTGGTAGTCTCCTGCAGTATGTCCGCAGTCTCTGGTAGTCTCCTGCAGTATGTCCGCAGTCTCTGGTAGTCTCCTGCAGTATGTCCGCAGTCTCTGGTAGTCTCCTGCAGTATGTCCGCAGTCTCTGGTAGTCTCTGCAGTATTGTCCTCAGTCTCTGGTAGTCTCTGGTAGTCTCCTGCAGTATGTCCGCAGTCTCTGGTAGTCTCCTGCAGTATGTCCGCAGTCTCTGGTAGTCTCCTGCAGTATGTCCGCAGTCTCTGGTAGTCTCCTGCAGTATGTCCGCAGTCTCTGGTAGTCTCCTGCAGTATGTCCGCAGTCTCTGGTAGTCTCCTGCAGTATGTCCGCAGTCTCTGGTAGTCTCCTGCAGTATGTCCGCAGTCTCTGGTAGTCTCCTGCAGTATGTCCGCAGTCTCTGGTAGTCTCCTGCAGTATGTCCGCAGTCTCTGGTAGTCTCCTGCAGTATGTCCGCAGTCTCTGGTAGTCTCCTGCAGTATGTCCGCAGTCCTCTGGTAGTCTCCTGCAGTATGTCCGCAGTCTCTGGTAGTCTCCTGCAGTATGTCCGCAGTCTCTGGTAGTCTCCTGCAGTATGTCCGCAGTCTCTGGTAGTCTCCTGCAGTAGTCCGCAGTCTCTGGTAGTCTCCTGCAGTATGTCCGCAGTCTCTGGTAGTCTCCTGCAGTATGTCCGCAGTCTCTGGTAGTCTCCTGCAGTATGTCCGCAGTCTCTGGTAGTCTCCTGCAGTATGTCCGCAGTCTCTGGTAGTCTCCTGCAGTATGTCCGCAGTCTCTGGTAGTCTCCTGCAGTATGTCCGCAGTCTCTGGTAGTCTCCTGCAGTATGTCCGCAGTCTCTGGTAGTCTCCTGCAGTATGTCCGCAGTCTCTGGTAGTCTCCTGCAGTATGTCCGCAGTCTCTGGTAGTCTCCTGCAGTATGTCCGCAGTCTCTGGTAGTCTCCTGCAGTATGTCCGCAGTCTCTGGTAGTCTCCTGCAGTATGTCCGCAGTCTCTGGTAGTCTCCTGCAGTATGTCCGCAGTCTCTGGTAGTCTCCTGCAGTATGTCCGCAGTCTCTGGTAGTCTCCTGCAGTATGTCCGCAGTCTCTGGTAGTCTCCTGCAGTATGTCCGCAGTCTCTGGTAGTCTCCTGCAGTATGTCCGCAGTCTCTGGTAGTCTCCTGCAGTATGTCCGCAGTCTCTGGTAGTCTCCTGCAGTATGTCCGCAGTCTCTGGTAGTCTCCTGCAGTATGTCCGCAGTCTCTGGTAGTCTCCTGCAGTATGTCCGCAGTCTCTGGTAGTCTCCTGCAGTATGTCCGCAGTCTCTGGTAGTCTCCTGCAGTATGTCCGCAGTCTCTGGTAGTCTCCTGCAGTATGTCCGCAGTCTCTGGTAGTCTCCTGCAGTATGTCCGCAGTCTCTGGTAGTCTCCTGCAGTATGTCCGCAGTCTCTGGTAGTCTCCTGCAGTATGTCCGCAGTCTCTGGTAGTCTCCTGCAGTATGTCCGCAGTCTCTGGTAGTCTCCTGCAGTATGTCCGCAGTCTCTGGTAGTCTCCTGCAGTATGTCCGCAGTCTCTGGTAGTCTCCTGCAGTATGTCCGCAGTCTCTGGTAGTCTCCTGCAGTATGTCCGCAGTCTCTGGTAGTCTCCTGCAGTATGTCCGCAGTCTCTGGTAGTCTCCTGCAGTATGTCCGCAGTCTCTGGTAGTCTCCTGCAGTATGTCCGCAGTCTCTGGTAGTCTCCTGCAGTATGTCCGCAGTCTCTGGTAGTCTCCTGCAGTATGTCCGCAGTCTCTGGTAGTCTCCTGCAGTATGTCCGCAGTCTCTGGTAGTCTCCTGCAGTATGTCCGCAGTCTCTGGTAGTCTCCTGCAGTATGTCCGCAGTCTCTGGTAGTCTCCTGCAGTATGTCCGCAGTCTCTGGTAGTCTCCTGCAGTATGTCCGCAGTCTCTGGTAGTCTCCTGCAGTATGTCCGCAGTCTCTGGTAGTCTCCTGCAGTATGTCCGCAGTCTCTGGTAGTCTCCTGCAGTATGTCCGCAGTCTCTGGTAGTCTCCTGCAGTATGTCCGCAGTCTCTGGTAGTCTCCTGCAGTATGTCCGCAGTCTCTGGTAGTCTCCTGCAGTATGTCCGCAGTCTCTGGTAGTCTCCTGCAGTATGTCCGCAGTCTCTGGTAGTCTCCTGCAGTATGTCCGCACTCTCTGGTAGTCTCCTGCAGTATGTCCGCAGTCTCTGGTAGTCTCCTGCAGTATGTCCGCAGTCTCTGGTAGTCTCCTGCAGTATGTCCGCAGTCTCTGGTAGTCTCCTGCAGTATGTCCGCAGTCTCTGGTAGTCTCCTGCAGTATGTCCGCAGTCTCTGGTAGTCTCCTGCAGTATGTCCGCAGTCTCTGGTAGTCTCCTGCAGTATGTCCGCAGTCTCTGGTAGTCTCCTGCAGTATGTCCGCAGTCTCTGGTAGTCTCCTGCAGTATGTCCGCAGTCTCTGGTAGTCTCCTGCAGTATGTCCGCAGTCTCTGGTAGTCTCCTGCAGTATGTCCGCACTCTCTGGTAGTCTCCTGCAGTATGTCCGCACTCTCTGGTAGTCTCCTGCAGTATGTCCGCAGTCTCTGGTAGTCTCCTGCAGTATGTCCGCACTCTCTGGTAGTCTCCTGCAGTATGTCCGCACTCTCTGGTAGTCTCCTGCAGTATGTCCGCACTCTCTGGTAGTCTCCTGCAGTATGTCCGCACTCTCTGGTAGTCTCCTGCAGTATGTCCGCACTCTCTGGTAGTCTCCTGCAGTATGTCCGCACTCTCTGGTAGTCTCCTGCAGTATGTCCGCACTCTCTGGTAGTCTCCTGCAGTATGTCCGCACTCTCTGGTAGTCTCCTGCAGTATGTCCGCACTCTCTGGTAGTCTCCTGCAGTATGTCCGCACTCTCTGGTAGTCTCCTGCAGTATGTCCGCACTCTCTGGTAGTCTCCTGCAGTATGTCCGCACTCTCTGGTAGTCTCCTGCAGTATGTCCGCACTCTCTGGTAGTCTCCTGCAGTATGTCCGCACTCTCTGGTAGTCTCCTGCAGTATGTCCGCACTCTCTGGTAGTCTCCTGCAGTATGTCCGCACTCTCTGGTAGTCTCCTGCAGTATGTCCGCACTCTCTGGTAGTCTCCTGCAGTATGTCCGCACTCTCTGGTAGTCTCCTGCAGTATGTCCGCACTCTCTGGTAGTCTCCTGCAGTATGTCCGCACTCTCTGGTAGTCTCCTGCAGTATGTCCGCACTCTCTGGTAGTCTCCTGCAGTATGTCCGCACTCTCTGGTAGTCTCCTGCAGTATGTCCGCACTCTCTGGTAGTCTCCTGCAGTATGTCCGCACTCTCTGGTAGTCTCCTGCAGTATGTCCGCACTCTCTGGTAGTCTCCTGCAGTATGTCCCGCAGTCTCTGGTAGTCTCCTGCAGTATGTCCGCAGTCTCTGGTAGTCTCCTGCAGTATGTCCGCAGTCTCTGGTAGTCTCCTGCAGTATGTCCGCAGTCTCTGGTAGTCTCCTGCAGTATGTCCGCAGTCTCTGGTAGTCTCCTGCAG